>CM062296.1:145840839-146003339 GCA_031216915.1 Pictodentalium vernedei | reverse complement strand
GAGGGACAAGCACGATCGATTTGGAGTACAGTACGTGTTAATTAAATAAGAAACTGTGTCACGAGTTCTGAGCGTATATTTTAGTTATCCACAAATTAATTTCCAAAGAATCTTTTGACTGACTGACTAATATTTATGCATCATCAAGGCATGCCTTCTATGAAAGCATGCCTTGATGATGCAGTTAGAATATTTGACCTTGATTCATTACAGTCGGGACAAATTAGGTTTACATACCCCTCCTTCCAATCGGTCATCTTCGAGACACCCCTGACTATTGATCGTAACGATTATCGGTTTTGTTTGTATAGAAGTTCGCTACATACATGATTCTAAACGAGTTCGCAATTTATTGTGAAATTTATGAAACGAGTTCAGTAAAGTAGGTTGGATGCGGCCAGTTTCGTAATTTACAGGACGAGGTAATTAAATTCCGTATAAATTGGATGAGTTGAATATTCCATATTTATCATTTGATTCAATATCTGATGAAAGACGGACATGCCAAGGTGATAGCTTAAATTTACAATTTTGTTGTTCAAAATTGTATATCTTTTTGATAACCTTTCTCATTCGGGCTAAAAGCTAAGAACAGGTATGTGACGCAGCCCGAAAAAAACCGATTTGTCAAGTAAGCCATCCGTGTATTTAATTGAAAATAAATCAGTGAGGGCATAATGAAGGTGATAACTTTAATGACGCCCAATCTCTATAGGAGCATGTAACACAATTGGCGCTTATCTGGTCTGAAAAAACGACCTTGCCTGATAAGCTTGAAACGAAAGGCATTTGTTTAACCATTCAAGGTGATCAGACATCTAATTATTATCTAATTATGTCGATAATCTCCTAATCACAAGCAACGCACAGTTGTGCCTGTGTTGTATGGACATCGTCATTTTCTGACAGTGGATTGTCACAAGGGTGTCTTCCCATTTCACCATTTCCCATTTCATCAACTGCCTCTAAAATTATATTTTCCCATTTCATCAATTCCCACTTCACCAACAGATTTTTTTTCAGGTGTGTTTTATAATTACATATTATACATTTTAAAAATACAATTAGCCAGTTGATGAAAAATAATTATTTGAGGGTTTATTGTATAACCACTTTCCAGACATTTGTCAGACGAATGTTTGGATAGTGGTTATACAATGACTGGTCACCACAAAGAGAATAGAGTTTCTTATTTATACTTTATTGCATATTAACACCAGATAGGCATGCAGACACAGTTGTAATTTTATCTCTCTAACACACTTTAAATGTTTTATTCAGAGAAACTGGATTACTACACATAATAAGTGGGAAAAGTAACATATAACATTTAAATATCTATCAGAAGGTAACATTTAAAGCACAATACTCTAGTAACATACTATTACTTCAGAATGCCTGTTGGTTTTCTAAATTAATTTGTCTCTTTTGAGTAACAAATTAGTTTAGAATGCCTAGTGGCATTCTAAACTAATTTGTTACTCAAAAGAGACAAATTACTTGAGAATAGGCATTCTAAACTAATTTGTTTCTAAATTAATTTGTCTCTTAAAACATATTTTCATTCAGTTGATGAAGTGGGAATTGATGAAATGGGAAAATATAATTTTAGAGGCAGTTGATGAAATGGGAATTGATGAAATGGCAATAAACCGTCACAAGTATCTATGTATAGCGAAGGTGCGATACCTTAAAAAAAACTTGAAACAGAATTTTAAATCAAGACAGATCTTTTGCGGCCAAGTTCAAAAGAAGCAATTAAAATCGTAATTACTGTCTTGGCGATCGAATAAGAGTCGGGTGTTTTCTCGAAAAATTCATTCCAGTTTCAAGGCATGCAAGATTGTGCGTCGCAGGCGAGAAGCTGGGGATACCCTATGCTATAGGTTAAAGGAGGTGCCGCATCGGTGCGGAAAGTATAGGCAAGTTGTAATGTTAGGGTGGCCACAAAACTCATTTAGTGCAGGAACACTCGCGGGCCAAGTCGGTAGCCATATATGAGTGTAGGATTAGAATTGGAAGTACGAGCTCCGGAGCTCACGAGTACTGGCATCCAGGTAGACGGTATTATCTGTTACAGAAGACATATACACAGACAGAGTAGGCTTTGCCTGTATGAACATTAGTCTGAGGTAACTAGAGGGAAGCAGTTAACCTTCGAAGTAACGACTATTAGACTAAAGGTTTCCAGTAAAGTGACAATACGTCAGTCGTCAGTAGCCGCGCGACGGCAGTGATAAAGTGACATTCCGTTATATATTCGTCCAAAGAAACTACATTGAGCCGAAAAGATCAAACACAATCAACACAGAAGCAACAAGCGATAACAGAGAACGCAGGGTGACTCAAAGGCTGTGTGGGTGGGGTGTGATTGACGTTTCGTGTTTTATTCATTGGATTTCCTGTTAGTCAGAAGTTACTATATTTTTCTATGTATAATAAAATTGTTATTTTCAGTGAAGCCCTTTTGATTATGTTTTTTCATGAGAAGTCACTGACCCATTCAGGATAAGAACCACGCCAACAAAAACGGAACGGGCGGGTTCGGCCAGACATGTCAAAGTACCGCCGGTACCAACATAACCGGTACCGGGACGGAACAGAGCCTGTCCCACCGAAACCGGTACCCGTATCAGGACAAATCAACAATTGGATGACATATCGCAATCAGATAAATTTGCATTTAAACCACCCCAGTCCCGACGATCGCACGACAAACATGACACCGTGCCAATTATCCTGCTAGCCCAAGAACATTAGGTTTCACTAGGGAAAAAAATCGGAGAAAGCTGATTTTTTCAGGGAATGTCGAGTACATGTCACTGAACGATTAGACAAAAGTCCCCTAAAATCCCAGTTGAGCTTTTTTTTCTACAGCTTTTTTTCGAAAACGCGTTTGAAAAAAATCAAAAAAAATCGCACGAACTTTGTAACCTCGAATTGATCCAACTGTATTTTTTGTTTACGCGTATTTCGAGCTACATAATGTCTAATATACATTTACCTAGAGGAAAATGTGCATTCTGTGACAATTTCTGCGAAAAATTATTGAAAATTCACAAAAGAGTATCGGATTTACGCAAAAAATGACGATTTTCCTAACGGATTTGCCCAAAGGGTCGTAGTACAGAACGGGATGTTAGTTGGACAGACGATAAAAAATCCACCACCATTTGAAGACTTTTATCATTGCTTACAAAATAGACATTATGGAAGACCCCCTCTGCTTCTGGCCGAGTTCCCCTTTTGGCATAAAATTCGTCAGCATGAAAACTCAACTATTTTCGGGCTTGGGACCGAACAGACACGTCTGTGTCTGGCAGCATTAGATCAATAAATAATATTTACAGAATGTACAAAAATCAATAAATAATATTTACAGAATGTACAAATCAATCAACATGGATTAAGTTACATTGACTATTATCAACGCTATATACAGAAATGACATGACCTATATACATATTATTCATCGAACTCAGAAATATCCGACAGGACAGTGTTTCTGTGGTTGTTACAAGAATTCGAACTGCAATTACACAAACCTGAGCAAGAGAGTCCTGCCTTCTTACACCCACACCTTTTTGTACAAGCACTCTTGCAACCACAACTGATCAGATTCAGTAGGTTATCGGGGGCACATGGCTTTGTGGCTGCAGTCGGTACAAGAAGTCCATTGTCTAGCGACCACCCCCAATCCGTCGGAGGAAGCGAAGTGCCCAGCCATTGTTGGACCTGGAGATAACATCTGTAGACATGTTGTTGTGCAGCATCGCTGCGTGTTGGGAGTGAGGCTAGGTCGATGGGTTTATTCTGTTTAGATTTTGCTACATAACGCTTGTAAGTGACATATCTATATTGGTCGAGAGAGGAAACAGTTTTACTCCCGTATAAGATCAGGAGAAGTTGTTCCCCGGCAGCGGCTACTGCACTTGGTGTACTGTCATCCGTCAAAATTGTGTTGACATACTGTTTTGAGTCGCTAGTAACATCGGAGACAATTGTACTGAATACTTTCTTCTTACCAACTCGAAAGAGGGCAGAAGTAGTGTCACAACCACTTATAGAATGTGCTACAAGGAGGTTGCTTCTATGGTCACCCATTTTGGTTGCTATTTCACTAACTGAAACTAGTAAGTTTGGGATAATGGAATACATCATGTGAATATTACATCCCGGTTGAACTCGAGAGGTAAGAATGACTAACAAGTCTGTGTCTGTTCCCACAACGACAACATTGTTGTCATCTTGAGCGATGTCAAGTGCAGTTTCGGCTATCAGTACATCAGCATCAGCCTCGGCCTACTTGGACTGAATATTGATAGCAGATAGCTCCTGCATTAGAAGATCGATCAGTTGGGTTTTGTTCTTGGCATTTGCAAGGAAATCCGATTGGGGTGTGGTGTCTGGTAACTCGGGTGAGATATTGATATCAATGGAATACCTGTCTTTAGATCTACGGGCTTGTTCCATGCCCTTTGTTGACATTGTACAAGCATAACCATCAAAAACAACCACGACGTTCGCCCCAAAATGTCTCACTAGATAATTGGAATATGATGTACATATGTCCTTATATGACGACTGTTTAGGACATACAACTGCCCTCAATAAAAATCCACCATCTACAACAAACAGAGAATGTTCTGGGATTTTAGTTTGCTCAGAACCGTATGTTTTGAGGATCTTACCGAGCGTGCTTTTCTGTGTCTTCCTCATTCCAGCAGAATCAAACAATGCTGGCGGTTTCGGGGCGAGTTCATATTTGAGATACTCTTCCATCTCTGCTTGTGACTGAATAACACATGTGATGCGGTTGAACAGAATTGTGGGGTCAATCACTACCTTACTTCCACGGACTTTGATGCTATTTGCCATCGATGCGAAAGACTTCACAGTGTCAACACGTCGTAGTTTGATGCTGTTGAACGTTTTGCTTACAACATTCGATACGCAACATTCACCAATTTTGCGAACTTGGTCACAGTTCACAGTTTCGTCGGCCACAAGCCCGGTCGCTATAGAGACTAATTGTAGTGGATCTCTATTCTGAAAGGGGGAATGCACTCTGAGCCAGTTCAATAATTTGGTGATATCATTGGCATCAGTCAATTGTGAACTTTGACGGAGATCCCGATGTTGTTCGCCATGACCAGTGTGAACATGAACAAAATTTTCGAGAGCATTACATATCGGAAGGCAAAGAGGTAGTCCATGTACCCATTTCGCAACAGTGCTATCGGTTATTCCCCTGCCATGTGTGAGACCACCAGGGAGCTTGAACATTCTCATTAAACACTGCTCTATGGTCTGATCAGAATATATCCCGTCCCAGAATTTATCTGAGCGCCTTATGGTAAAGTAACCTTTCTCAGTGAACAACTTCAAATCATCCTGTTGCATTATTTCTGTTAGCTCATTCATCTGCTGCAAATAGAGATGAGAACTTTTTGCGTATGCAAAATGACCACCTGCGTGAAATACTGGAATCATATTGCGAACACAATTTGTGTGGAGTTCCCAGTCGCCTGTGCGCTCTGCTCTCAAGAACAACTGGAGAAGACCTATTTGCTCGTAGTATTGTACCCAAAGCTTTCCTGTGCGTCCTACGGACGCATTCTGGAGCAGTTCGTGTAATTTTGACAGTAGATGGTTGACACTTTCTTGATTGACAGCGTCAGCTGTTGTACAGTCACCTCTGGCAAGTCCACAAAATATTTCATTGACTTCTGTGCAGTCTATGTTATCTAGTGTTCGGCTTTCTTCAAACACAAGTTTTGTAATGGCAGTTTGTGTTAGCAAATGGGCACGAACTGCTCTTGAATATGCATGACCACTGATCAAATGATGGATTGACCCACCAGCATAAACAGTCCCCCAAAGTTCATCCAAGCCGCTACCAGCCATGATCGAACCAATTGTCCCAAAATATGACATAATCATATGGAAGCCTAACGAAAACTTTTGTCAACTTATCTGACTAAGACACAATCTCCACTTGAGTGTAGGCGAACACCACATTACGTGATTTAATCGAACATGGAAATTGAAACAATGATGCTATAATACGGTATTTGAATGAGAAAAGTCGATGCCGTTTGAATTTGAGTTTAGGGGGTATGGTTAATATTTCACACGTTTCACCAGTTCATTATGGAATAAATGACTATTGTTATATATCATTATAAAGCCACTGCTTTTCTGCAATTTTTGATATATAATTTAACTCCCAAAGTAGTCGTAGATTTGATTTAATGGACGTTGTGTACCGTTGTGTGTATGAAAACAATAAAAAAATTTTCGTAATTTTGTACATTTTCGTGAATATTTCACCATTGAGTGTGAGGATTGGTACAAAGTTGGCATTTTCTGTTGGGGATATGTATTCTCAATATAATTCAGCACGATATTTATGATTCTCACCCTACTAAGGCGAATAAGAATGACAAATATGGAGCTGGGTCGAATTTTTTTTTAAATTTTTTTTTTCATCAAAAAAACGCTATAACTAAAAAAGCTCAACTCAGATTCGCGGGGACTTTTCACACTTTATCCGCAATGTGTGTCCCGGAAACATATAAAAAAATCAGCTTTCTCCGATTTTTTTCCTTACTTTCTCATTTTTATGTCTAATGTGCCTGGACTATGCGGCGACATCAAAGTTATCCTAAAGCATGATACAGACAGAACATACACCTGTAGAGTGTTTTGATATGTTAATTCAAAAATAAGTTAACCCGTTACACAACGCAGACGATATCAAAATTTATTATGTTGAATATCATTTTTTTTCAGTTTTTTTCAAAACATTTCAACAAAACCAAATAATGTGTCCCCTCGTTGGAACGAGCACGACGAGCTTGTTCCAACGAGGGGTCACATGATATGGTTTTGTTGAAGTTTTTTAAAAAATAATATTTTTTCAACTGCTGAATTTGCATATTGCGCGGGCGGATGCGGGCGATTCGTTGGGTCAGGGTTAAAAGCACGTCAGGTAAGCGTGCCATACACGATTATTAGCCTATTTACCATCATTCAATTCGGAATTTCCCGATAAAATAATTTTCGCCCGGTACCGGCGGGACAAAAGCTTCAGTACCGGTACCTGTTGGAGCATGAGGGAACCGACGGTACCGGTACCGGTTCAAGTACCGGTTGACATGCCTGGGTTCGACATGGTGAAACATGCGTTCGCGTACGGCTTCAGGCGACACTCCTTGAGTCTAGGCTGAATACGTGGCGTGAATTTATTTCTCCCTGCAACGACCACGTCCGATTTCCGACAGTACATATCGATAGAGAAATAAAGAGCACGGCTTACAGGGCTTCGATATACGTTTTTAACAATTCGCTGTTTGGCTACGAGCGTAACTCTCCCCACCCACCCCACACACACCCCAAAAAGTCCCTAATAGCATTATTATGTTGAAGGACTCGGTAATAAAGACTATTGAAACAGCGGTTCCAACCTCATAAAATAATGTCTCTGAAAATTTTTGTACAACGCTTGTTGTGTATAGTCAACATTACTCGAAACAGTCCGCCATTAAGAAATGTGCTTGATAAACCACGCGTGGAATCCGACCTACGTGTACGAAGGTCATGTAAGAACGTATTCAATTGATCGTTACACATCTGTTTGACGTTATGACGTGAGTTAAAAGCTTTTCATTCTGGTCGTTGATTCCTGTCCCCCGTAATCCACCCCTCGTTGTGCTCTGCCTTATTATTGCATCTGCGGTGGTCTACGGTGTCCCCGTCAGTAATATGTGTTTCCGACAAGAACACAACTGCCTATGCCTGGCTACACCCGAAATGTTATTGATTCATCGTGCTGTGCAACTTTTAAAGTATGAGTTTATAATTTGATTGGAAGGCTGCGACTTGAAATCTTAACCCTTTTGACACTGATGTTATATATCATACCAGTTCAGAGCCATCAATCGGTATAGTCTATATTAACTGGTGTGTGTGTGGGGGGGGGGGGTGGCTCAGTTGATGGAGGTGCAGGCTGCAAGCCGAGAGGCCCTCGGTTCGAATTCCACCTGCGCCAACCGCGTTGTGTCCTTGGGCAAGACACTTCACCCCCATTGCCCACGTGGGGGCGCGGTGACGCTGTGTACTAAGGCGTACTGCACGTCGATGGTGCACCTGTCTTCAACCAATGCTAACCCTGCTTGTGTGGAGTTAGTATGTTGGGGAGCTGACAGTTGCTCGGTGGTTCTCTCCGGGTACTCCGGCTTCCTCCACCCGTAAAACTGTCGTGGTCATGATAAGCCATTGTGCAGAAATATGTGACCTTAAACACCAATAAATAAATGTAAATAATTAACTGGTAGAGTCTATATTCTTACTTAAGAAAAGACCAATCAACATTTTCAACGAGCAGCCTTGGGGCTGCGCGTTGAAAATGTTGATTGGTCTACCACACAAATTCATTGAGCAGCATTTTATTTTAAGAGTCAAGTTCGTGTCGCTATCCTGGATCGAAAAGTGGCATTTCGGGTTCAAATGGTGAACACTGACTTGCGTTACGTCTAGGCCACGAAGTTGTGAAATTTAAAATTTGTGGCTGGCTCAGAGATATGGTAACTGGCTAGCTATTCGAGCCGAATAAGCCACCATGTTGATAACTGGCTAGGCATCTTATTTTCGTATCGGCTGAACCGTGTGGTTCAGCTCTTGAAGTTTTGTACAATTCGTAATTCCATCGCAAACCTAGCGTGTTTTGTATACCAACTGATCCAGATCCTCTGCCAGTTTTGTCAGTCCGAAGAAACCATCAGAACCCCATTTCGTGTATAGTGTTTGCATCTATGATGATTGCGAGTTGATGTACTTTACAGTTTAACCTCCCCAACTCCCGCCGCCCATGAAAACGTTTATTTAATGCGTTCCTTCATCTGGCGCGTTCCGAGCCCATACTTGGCTTGGGCTCAGGAATTAGACTGAAAATCTAGTCTTGTTGCTGGGAAGTATGTCTTGTCGCTGGTTGGCCGTCTGTCTTAACTAGGGACCTGCGAACCGCTCGAGATTCGGCTCGACTCGAAACCATCGCCGAGATTCGATTCGACTCGATACCTCGCCGTCCGATTCGTATTTTTCGAACCGACCTCTGTTCAAACGGCGAATTATATGTGCACTCGCTCGCATCAAGAACACGCCGTCATACGCTAACGATAGTGTAATAAATCGCTCTCTGAACGTATTACCTCTCCAATTTTGTTGATTATTAAACCCCCGGGCTACCGTACGATCTCTGAGGGTCAGGGAAGATTCGTCCCCGGGAATATTCGTCCCCGGGTTTTTGAGAATATTGTATGTCTATCTTCACTATTAGTGCGCGATACTGTGTTTCGCGAGACTTTGAGTTTGAGATTTTTTATCATATTTTCCGACATGCCTTGTTTGCTTTTATAATAATGGTATTTGGTGCTGATGAGGCTGAGCACGAGCCACGACCACCAAGTGGGTAGAATAAAACTGCGAGTCTATGAGTTCAGAATCAATTGGTCTGGAATCGAGTATTCTCGCAGTGCGAGAATACTCGATTCCAGACCAATTGATTCTGAACTCATCCAGCATGCAGAGTACCGGTATTGCAGACTACGGAAGCACGAATGTCGCCGTCGCGCCGGTTTCAAGGTTCGAGATTCGACTCGACTCGATACCAGAGGGATGATTCGGCTCGAGATTCGGCTCGAAGTTTTATCCCCGGCTCGCAGGTCCCTAGTCTTAACCTATATTGAGCAAGATGTTGGGCAGTAAAAGCGTCGTTAGACATTCATAAACAGACAAACACGCACTTCTTTATTTGCCCGTAGTTCTTTTTTTTCATAAGTACGATAAAGGATAGATGTGTAATCTTTTTTGCGTGTTCGAAAATGTCGTAAACAACATAACTTATGAACGAGTAGATATGATGTTGACGGTTATCGTTGTTTTCATCTCTCTCGGCATGCCAGCCGTGACAAGTGTGATTATTTTAGCAGAAGAATGAAAATAAACAATCAATAAGTTTGTAATTTGCTAAGACTTATATTGCAGCAGAACAAATTAAAACGCAAGTGCATGTGAGTAAGGTTTACTTAGTTCAATGCGAAACTAACCCTTCACCCAACGTAACGGCAAAAAAAACGACCAGCGCTATTCACACAAATCGCCATTTAACCCTTTACCTAACTTGAAAAGCAGACGACACTTTCAAAAAAAATTCTTCAATAATTAATTTGTTGTCTCAAAAGCATAGGTTATGACCCCCTTACTGGAACGAGCTCGACTAGCTCGTTCCAAAGAGGGGTCATAACCTATGTTTTTGAGACAAAAAATGAAAAAATAATGAAAATTAATTGGCGATTTTTGAGAATTGCGCTGACCGGTTTTGGGCGTTACTTTGGGTAAAGGGTTAAATTTCATTATTGTTTTCATTTTTTTGTCTCAAAAACATAGCTTCTGGTCCTTCATTGCTTGCAGCAGGTGCCACACTCAAAATACATGCATTTACTCCAAAAAAAATTTGACTTGGAAACCGTGGCTGGGAGCGCGGTGTCTCAGTCGTTACGACATTGGTCTACAAACCGAAAGGGCCACGGTAAAACCCTCAAAAGGAGCAACTGCGTAATGTCCTTGGGCAAGGCAACCCGATTGCCCACGTCTGGGCACGGTGGCGCTGTGTACCAAGGCGTACTGCACGTCAAAGATGCACTTGTCTTCAACAATTTCTAACTCCGCTCGTGTGGAGTTGTTAGTACGTTAGGGAGTCTGACAGTTAGTTGCTCGCAGCTGCTCGATGGTTCTCTATGGGTACTCCGGTTTCTTTCAACCGTAAAATTATCCGAAACGAGGTGACCCTGGCTGTCGAATGAGTTGTTAAACCTTAATAAATAAATAAATAAATAAATAAATAAATAAATAAATAAATAAATAAATAAATAAATAAACAAGACTATCCGGTGGAACAATTAGGATGGGCTTGTTATAATTGGAGGCATACGGTATGTTTGTAAAGCAAAATTAACTCTTTCAACACAAGATGCCGTTTTTCCTGTCCAGCAACACGATACGTCGTAATTTTATTAAGTAGGATAGCTACTAAGTGGACGTGAGTGGTAGAACAATTAATATTTTCAACGTGCAGCCTGAAGGCTGCACGGTGAAAATATTAATTGCTTTACCCCCAAATAATAGATATGGACTCTTCCAATTTCTGCCATTTAACTGGCATGGAAGATACCACCAGTGTTGAAAGGGTTAAAAACTACAAGGAAACTTGAATGGCGATGTGTATATAGTCTCTTGGGAGGAACCAGACGCCATGGCACATTATTCCATTCACGAGACGAAATAATGTAGCGTATTTGACCATTTCTCTATGAAAACGGTCTAATGTGCTAGAGATTAAGACACGGAGACGTGTTTACACGCTCGAAGAAATTCATGTTCCCCGATGGGAACATGGCATACCGACAGCGTGGAACAAACTCCCATGCATCTCCCATGTGGGGTCAATAACTGTTTTATTACACAGCACACAAGCCACTATGTTTTATGGGATATTTGGGAAAAAGTAAGAGATAAACGCGTGCACTATACTATGACCGTGGCAAAGTATTTTCTTTATATTCAGGAATTTATGTTTTAAAATAAGAAGGTAACATAATTATTTTGGGCCCAGTTATAATGCTTGTAGTTAAAATACGAAAGCCCATGTTTACTCGAGCAGCTACATTTTTTCTACAAGCTACATCTTCATCAGTAATCATTAACACTATGCAGTGAATGCTCATTGAATGCTGTTGTTGTCATCCAAAGGTGGTGTCTTCCAACTCCATCAATTCCCATTTCATCAACTACCTCTAAAATTATATTTCCCATTTCATCAATTCCCACTTCATCAACATAATAAGTAGGGAAAAGTAACATATAACATTTAAATATCTATCAGAATGTAACATTTAAAGCACAATACTCTAGTAACATACTCACTATTACTTCAGAATGCCAGTTGGCTTTCTTAATTAATTTGTTTCTTTTGAGTAACAAATTAGTTTAGAATGCCTAGTGGCATTCTAAACTAATTTGTTACTCAAAAGAGACAAATTACTTGAGAATAGGCAAAAAAAACCAAACAACATTCAAAAACACTAGTAAATAAAAAAAAATAATTTAATGTGTCAAATATATATTTCTTAATATAATATATTTCTGTTTAATTTCTGTTTAATTTAATATGTTTTATAATTGGTAAAAAATGCATTTACATAAGATTAAAACATACTTTCATTCTGTTGATGAAGTGGGAATTGACGAAATGGGAAAATGGGAAAATATGATTTTAGAGGCAGTTGATGAAATGGGAATTGATGAAATGGCAATAAACCCCAAAGGTCAGCTATACACGCGGCTTGGATTAGAAGTGGCGAGTCGAATCCTGAATGAGGCAATTACTTGTATTCAGTATAACTGGCAGTGTTATGAAAATTGCATTGCACATTAAACCTCCTTTGTTACATGATATGTAATAGTTACTAACTGAGCTGGAGGTATTCATGAATTTGAACAACCTGCCAACGTGCGGTGTGTGACGCCGAGCCGCGAAGCGACGAGGTGTGACAGCACGTTGGCAGGTTATTCAAATTCATGAATACCGACAGCGAGATTAGTAACTAATTTACACGCCAATTCACAGAACCCAGGTATGGTAAGTGAGTACAGGTGTTCAAGTGAACACCTAGTCTATTGTTCTATCGGGTATTTCACGTCTCTTACCAACCCGGAGAAGACAAAGGAATTGGTGTGTAAGTAATTGTTACTAACTGAGCCGGAGGTATTCATGAATTTGAACAACTACGCCAATTCACAGAACACTCGGAACCAGGTATGGTAAGTGAGTACAGGTGTTCAAATAACGTCACTTGAACACCTAATCTATTGTTCTATCGGATAGTTCACGTCTCTTACCAACCCGGAGAAGACAAAGGAATTGGCGTGCAAGTAATAGTTACTAACTGAGCTGGGGGTATTCATGAATTTGAACAACCACGCCAATTCACAGAACACTCGGACCCAGGTATGGTAAGTGAGTACAGGTGTTCAAGTAACGTCACTTGAACACCTAATCTATTGTTCTATCGGATAGTTCACGTCTCTTATCAACCCGGAGAAGACGAAGCAATTGGTGTGTAAGTATATATACTTTGGTAAAAGCTTGAGACTTCACGCTGGAATTCCTCAGTCACGGGACACTCTGTCCCTCAGAGCTCGATGTCAACACCAGCTACATTCATTGTTATTTTATTCCGTTATTGGGCAGGGGGCACCAAAAATTTGCAAGACGTGACGTGGGGGGTGGGTGGGTCTCTTGAGTGCGCCAAAAATGTGCATTTCCAACTTGTGCAATTTTTTGAATTTTTTAAAAATATATCAATATATCAGCTAATATATACCATCATTTGTGTTTCAAACCTTAAAGATGATGTTGTACATCACACTCTTAACATAAATACAACATCAGGAGGCTTTATATGTGAGAATATTGGGCTTAAACTGGGAAAATGTCACACGTTAGTAGAGGGTGGGTGTCTTGTTCGAAATGTAGAAAATGTGCAGTTATTTATTTATTGATTTATTTATTTATTTATTTATTGGTGTTTAACGACACTTTAACAACCAGGGTCATATCGTGTAGGTGACAGGTTTAGGGTGGAAGAAGCCAGAGTACCCGGAGAGAACCACCGAGCAACGGCGAGCAGCTGTCAGCTCTTCAACATCATAACCCACGACTGTACTGCGTACTACACAGCGCAGACAGGGTTAGATTGGCTGAATACTAATGCACCTCGGCGTGCAGTACGTCTCAACACACAGCGTCACCGTGCCCCCATGTGGGCAATTGGGGTAAGTTTATTTTGGATTTTAATGGGAGAGTGGGGGTGGGCGTCTGAGAAAGGTAATAGAAAATTTGCACGTAGTGGGTGGGTGGGTGTAAAAAGGAGCCGAATAAAAAATAGGACGTCACGTCTTGCAAATTTTTAGTGCCCCCCCCCCCCCCCCCCCCTGTATTGGACGTAAATAAATGTTTCCGTTTATGTGAGTTTTATGTATCGCTTGGACATTCTAAGATCACGTATATACTACGACGAACATTCTCGTGACATTACGGTCACAAAACATGCAGTTACAATTATCAAATTGCGTCTTTTCTCTGTGATAAGATAATTATGACATTAGAGGGATAAACTAGTTTTTGCTGGGCAGAGATCTTGTAGTTTACCCTGCAGGTGAAGAGGGGTTTAACGCCCAGAGATTTTAACATACGTTTGCTACACTTTAACTGTCTACATAACGTGACTTTGCTGCTGGTTTCTGGCAAGCCTTGGCTGCCTATAAAGGCAGCCAAGACTTGCCTAAAACAACTACCAAGATGCTTAGAATGTAACTTGCGAGTTAAACCAAAGACTGCATGTTGGGGCACCTGTCCTGTTGCACAAAATGTGATCTAAGACGGAAGTAGGCCCCTGAGTGTTAAGATATATTTCTAATTGTTATATACCACGTGGCATGTATGTTACCCCATCATGACGATTATTCACTAAGATATTTAAGCTCTGAATAAGGTAGATATTTTCTTCTTGCGGTAAACTTGATATCCATCAATAAGATGACACAAAAACACAAGACGCTAATGTGGATCAGGAATAATTTAAAGCTAGAAATTGCAGTATTAATGAACGTCGACATCAAATGCAAAATACACTGAAATGTCATACTTAAAAATACGATAAAAGTACTGCCAATCCAGTATTTCTACCGTAAAATATTATGCCGAAAATATCATATTTAACTACTTTTGGCAATTTTTTTTCGATCTTGAGAAAAAACGTAGGAACTGATTCTTCGTTTGACTTCCTTATACCAGAAGGCTGTTTGTTTGTCATACAAAGTGTACCGATTAACAGGGGCGCCAGAGCACGGGGGCAGCTGCCTTCCCTGCTTTCGGACCACGGGGGAAGAGGGGAAGACAATGTCCTTCTCAGGTTCGTCACTCAATTTTTTTCAGTGATTTATTCTCGAAGTAAAGCTAAAATACACCCCAAATCCGTTCTGGAAGATTTCAAAATCCAACTGGGAAGTTAGGGGTAGTGCCCCCTCCCGATGGGAGGGGGCACCTCATCTCAAACTTCCCCATCTCGGGGCTTCGACCTTCGGGACATGCATGCTTCGATATGTCATAGGGAGGCTGCTATGACGAGAAAAATGCCCTTTTTCCCGGGGTCTGACCCCCTGTCCAGAAGTGCTTCCGGCGTCCCTGCCTATTAATATCTTTAACATGCAGTCGTACGCTGCAGGTTGAAAATATTAATCAGTCTACCTTTAAAATTGAGTGTTCTAAAACAAGACACCATTTTGCAAAAGCAGTTATTGAATAGTCGAATGTGCTCGTTTAAATAGTTACTCCTCACTGTATACGCACTCTCTTCTATCAGATTATATGTTATGAAACTTCAAGCAATAATGGTTATCACCGTAAAAATTACGATAGAGATGATGGCAGTTATGTGTCAGTACTTCCACCATAATTTTAACGGTAACTGTTTACAGTGTAGATTCGTCCATGCAGATTGCTGAAAATAATCTCTCATGAAGCGATATTTCGATAACATTCAGAACGTCAAGCGCGCAAGCTGTGGCAGCGGAGAAAGTATGCCACATCCTCTTTCACCACTCGTTCCTGCAGTCATGTTTTGACTTCAGTATGCCTTTGCGTGTAGCGAGTGAATCGGCAAGATAAGGCATAAAAAAGTTAAACATCTGTTTCTCAGGCCCTCTCGCACGGTCATTTTGACTGCCGCATGCTCTCTTTTTATAACCAATGCAAACTTAAAAAAAAATAAAAATTAAATGGTTTATGTCTGATATTTTAATCAAGTTATTAAAATTGATAAATTTGTCACTTGAGTACAACAAGGCTTTGCAATGCTTCAGCATTGCAAAGCCTTCTTGCACTCAAGGGACGAAATACACCACAATCCATGCTATTCCGTAGATTATGAGACCTAAAACAAAAAAACAAACCAAGAATAAAATGAACGTTTGATGGCAAAAAAATAACTACAAAAATAAAAAAATAAAATAAAAAACCGTCGCCCACATGCAATTTTACAAACAAATATGGCCTGAGAAACAGAATATCTACTTGTGGGCGGCCTAAATCCAGTTTCTTTACAGGATATGAAATACTGATTTGTTCATTAATCCAAAACATCCTTGACACATGAGATTAAAAAGTTCCCCCAAGTCGTATAGATGATTCAGGCACTCAAACAGATGACTTCCGTATCCACAGAGGAAGGAGTGAATTTTATCAATACATTGATTACTTCCGTTCGCGATAAACGACTACGGGAGCAAGCTCTTCAGGCACTTGCAAGCTCTTGGCGAATGAAATACCTTGTCAAAAGGGGCGGCGACATTGAACGAAATCGTTTCGTCGTAAACAAACATCTTAACTTGCAGAGAACTTTCGGAGAAAAACACTCCAGAGTGTTTGCTTGAGATATAGCTTTTATTCACCATAATCTATTTGTCTATTTATTTGCCCGCGTGATTTAAACCAAAGTCGAGTGTGTACAAGTGGAAGGTAACTGGCTAACGGTAATGAGCATGCACCTGTTACAATGCATGGGGCGTGGGTTATCCATGTTTGACTTATCTCGTCATGAAAATCGACTTCTGTTAAAGTTATCTCCCCTGAGATTATTAGACTGACGATGAAGGTAAAATTAAGAACCATGTAATTGTTGAGAAAACACCTTTGACAACAGTAGAATATAAAGCGAAGTTTCCCTTTTGTTACTTTCAATGAACGAAAACAACAGACAGCTCTCGGAGCTGTCTGTTGTTTTCGTTTATTAAAAGGTACAAAAGGAAACTTGGCATCCTGTGGCAAACTAATTAGAAGCAACTATGTAACCTCCAACTTTGGTTCTTTGTTTTGCGAATGTAGAAACTCCACCCTTCCTTGTTTCATTCATGGCTGACAATTGTCGCTACTGAATGAGATTTACAGGAAAGTTATCTACCCTTCATTTTCTAAAGTTGTCAGTAAATTTACCACAAAGGGAATGGAAATCAGAGCTGTCTGTTGTTTTCGTTTATTAAAAGGTACAAAAATGAAACTTGTTTTTTGTGGCCAACTAATATAGAAGCAACTATGTAACATCCAACTTTAGCTCTTTGTTTTGCGAATGTATTTTTACAGTAATTTACAGGTTTTTATTCTTCCCAGGAAAAAAGAAGCGAATTTTACCGCCAAGACTGTTACATTTATTTAGTTATTAAGGTCTAACGACACTTTAACAGCCAAGGTCATAATCGTGTCAGGTGACAGTTTTACGGGTGGAGGAAGCCGGAGTACCCGGAGAGAACCACCGAGCAACGACGAGCAGCTGCCAGCTCCTCAACATCGTAACTCTGCATTGCAGCACGGGCAGTGTTAGAATGGTTGAAGACATGCGCACCATCGACGTGCAGTAAGCCTTATTACACGGCGTCATCGTGCCCCCATGTGGACAATCGGGGATAAGTGCCTTGACCAAGGACACAACGCGAGAGTCCGAATCGATCGCTCAGACGGTCACCCATCCAAGACTAACCGGGTTCGACGTTGCTTTACTTCGGTGATCTGTCTAGAACCGGTTACCGCAACTCCACCGCGCCCCAGACTGCTACAGTACGTGGAGAGTGTATTATCACTAAATCACCCACAGAGTGGAGATTCCACTCGAGTAATATTTGCAGATTTGTTGCAAAGCACAAGAAACACAAGCAAAGTTGCAGCCAATGGACCTCCGGGTTGTATCCGGGGGTCCATTGGCTGAAACATTTCTTGTGTTTTTGTCCACATGTAGAGAATTTGAAAATAATACTTTGGGTGTCAGCTCCACTCCCCGGGTGATTTAGTTACACTCCAATCCCTACGTACTGTATATTAATGGAAAGGGTGGTGTCTGTATTATATGTCTCGATATGCGCACTGTTGATGTGGTGAACAGAAAAAGGTTTACAGAACATCAAATGATGGTGAAATCGCCGTTTTCGTATTTTTAAATGGGTTTAAACTTTGAACAATAGAACTGATGAGGAAAAATTCTGAAAAGCCAGCGTCTGTATTTTTATACTCCTCCTCCTGAGGAAAACGCCTGACATTTGTAAAATGATGCAACCATCGATAATGCAACTTCGATAACTTTTCGAAATTTCAGTTTTTATATGAAAATTCCGTTCCTTTTGTGGTAAATATAGTGACAACTTTAGAAAATTAAGGGGAGATAACTTTCCTGTAAATCTCGTCCAATTGCGAAAATTGTCAGCCATGAAGGAAACAAGGAAGGAGGGAGTTTCTACCTAGACGATACCTCACGCCCTGTTAGTCGAGTTAACGTTTTGGGGGTGAAACATTGTTGCAGTAAGTGGCGCCTCACACCTTTGGGAGGGACTAGAGTGTGTCCATGGGAGTTCTCGGGGTGTGGGTGGTCATATATCAAATATATTTTCGCTAAAGGAAGGTGCCAAACGAGAACAAAAGAAAGACAAAAGCGGTAGGAAGGATATGAACACAAAATAAAATTTATGATTCCCCTCTGAGCTTGAATTGTTGCAGGTTGATCCAGGTTGATCTGACAAAAAACTTGGCTTTTTGTGGCAAACTAATTAGAAGCAACTAAGTAGCCCGAGGCACGGGGGCAGCTGCTTTTCCTGCTTTCGGATCAAGGGTGGGGGGAGGGGGGGGCGGGGAGGGGCGGGGGGGGGGTAGAGCAGAGTACCTTTTACTCATGTGGAAAAAGCAACGGTTTTTTTTTTAATTGTAAACATTTTATTTAACTCACAAAATGGAATGTAAACGAAAACCGGCAGCATTGCCTCGATTAATATCGCTCATTATACGACAAACAAAAACAAGTTTAAGGGTCTGTCTGGGAGCGCGGTGGCTCAGTAGGTAGAGATGCAGGCTGCAAGCCGAGAGATCATCGGTTCGAATCCCACCTGCGGCAACCGCGTTGTGTCCTTGGGCAAGACACTTCATCTCCATTGCCCTCGTGGGGGCACGGTGGCGTTCTGCACTAAGGCGTACTGTACGTCGATGGTGCACTTGTCTTCAACCAATGCTCACCCTGCTTGTGTGGAGTTAGTATGTTGGGGAGCTGACAGTTGCTCACCGTTGCTCGGTGGTTCTCTCCGGGTACTCCGGCTTCCTCCACCCGTAAAACTGTCACGGTCATGATTAGCCATTGTGCATAAATGTGTGACCTTAAACACCAATAAATAATAAATAAATATAAGGGTCTGTCTGATTGTTGGGTGTAATTGAGATGAATGAATTGTAAATTGTAATGCGTAACACAATTAAACATATTAAGAAAATAAGCCTTCTCGTCAGTTTTAACCACTTTTTCAACTTAACGGTGAAAACACGACCACGCTATTCAGAAAACTCACCATTTGAATTGTTTTATTTTTTCTCTCTCGAAAACATAGCTTATGACCCCTCATTGGAACGAGCTCGTTGAGCTCGTTCCAATGAGCGGTCATGCACTATGTTTTCAAGCAGAAAATGAAAACTTCAAGTCTTTCGAAATTTTTTTTTTCACGAGTATCGTTTTCTATTCGCTTTGGCTTAAAAAAGTTAACAGGACACGGAGATCCGTTACAATTAGAGATCCGCGTAGTTTCGCTTGCTTGAATTTCATCTTTTAATAATCAAATAACCCATGAGGTGCGATATTAGGGGAACCGTCAGTGTGAGGGAGGTAAACAACTGCAAACTGCACCAAAATAAACAAAATAAAATAAAAACTATCACCCGGAAGTGAATCTTCATCTTGGCACAAAAATAATGAAGCAGACGATAATACAAGAGTTTTCAAAAGTATGTTTGCTGCACCGAAGTGAACTTAATCTGTAGCTCTGTTGAAATATGCCTGTAAATAAATAAAACGAAATTGTTAAAACAACGATAAACACAGCTTATAAAACGTTCTTGCCCCAGTTTTCGATCCATAAACAAGCCCCAACATCTACGCCGTATTTTTTCAAATTAAATCGTGAACATCCAGTTAAAAACAGACCGAGAGGTCGAATAGTTCGAAGCTGGTTAATTCAAAATTGTCTATTGTTCGTCAGTGGAAGAAGTTTATGGGAAAGGTACTCCCCTTAACCCTTTAACCAACGCAGACGATATCAAACTTCATGATTTTAAATATTATGTTTTCAAAATATTTCAGCAAAACCATATCATGTGACCCCTCATTGGAACGGGCTCGACGAGCCCGTTCCAATGAGGGGTCACATGATGTAGTTTTGTTGCAATTTTCTCAAAATTAATATTTTTTCAATTACTGAATTTGCATATTAGACGGGCGGATTCGGCCGATTCGTTAGGTAAAGGGTTAATCTTCTAAGGTTGTCAGTAAATTTAACATTTAGGGTATGGGAATTTCATATAAAAATTGAAATTTCGAAACGTTAGCGAAGTCGTGTCATCGATGTGCGCATCCTTTCATAAACTTCGGACATTTTCCTGTAAATTAGTATAAAACTGCAGAGGCTGTTTGACGTTTATTCCCTTTGAAACCCATTTAAAACCCTTTACCCAACGTAACGGCCAAAACCGGCCAGTGCTATTCTCAAAAATCGCCAATTAATTTTCAAAATATTTTGATTTTTTGTCTCAAAAACATAGGTTATGACCCCTCGTTGAAAATGAAACAAATTAGTTATTCAAGAATTTTTTTTTGCAAGTGTCGTCTGCTTTTCATGTTAAGTAAAGGGTTAAAAATAAGAAAACGGCGTTGTTACCGTCTTTTGGTGTTCTGTAACTTTTTTCTGTTCATTATATCAACAAAGTGTGCATCGTGACATAATATAATCCATCCCATTTTTGCCAGAGCCATGTCATCATACAGCATTAAGCCAAGTCTGAATATACGAATTTAGATGCTCACGCATGCTCGCGCAGTTATGGCGGCTTATATTCTGACAACACTGGCACAACTATAACCTTCAGGCCGCACAGAATATGACATTGGCACTGATTTAGATCTCATAAAATGCCTCGTGTCGTTACAAGTTTATTCAGTATTTGGTCCGTCAATTAAGCTGTCCGTGATAAAGTTCATTGCATTCCGTGATATTTATTTGTTGGGTGAGTAAACTTCCGCTAAAGGAATTGCTCGCACACTCAGTGTATTTAATAACCCCACTAGAGGGCAGGAAGGGTGTCGGTTGAACTATATTGCAAGTCAACTCAACACACACACACACACACACACACTCCTCCCCCAGACCCCCACCGGCGAGAGGTGGACACCCCTTCTAGCGCACGCCCCTACTCACCGCTTCGCCGATCGGATAATGCTTAGCATCATATGGTCAATTGGAACCCCCCCCAAACCCCCCCCCCCCCCCCCCCCATTCCAATGCCTGGATCCGCCCCTGAATACATATACTGTCCTAAAAGTCCAGGCCGTGAGATTTGCTAATTATTTTCCTGGGATGCATTTATTTATTTATTGGTCTTTAAGATCACATACTTATGCACGATGGCTAATCGTGACCGTGACAGTTTTATGGGTGGAGGAAGCCGGAGTACTCGGAATGAACCACCGAGCATCGACGAGCAACTATCAGCTCCTCAACATCCAGACTCTGTTCTAGCTCTTTTAAAGCAGGGTTACACAGCTAGTTTAGCGATCCGAACGTAGTGGCTACCCCTCTACGTTCAGATTCTTACCATTCAATCCAAAAGAAAAAGTTCCCATCAAGTTTTTATGAGAACTCAAAACTCGAAATTAGGAATATATATCAAGTTTTCGCCCTTATTACCGGCTGCAATCGATAGTACACGTATTTCCTTGCATTTGGGCAGAGTTTATTGATCCAAACTATAGTAATAGTAATAGTTTATTCAAGCAAAATAACACCTACAGAGAGGCAGATTGCATAAAGAGTTAACAGAGAAATGATATGATTATTAGAAACAAATAATAAACGAAACTATGTTTTATTCTTTAACGGAGATTTCGAAATCGGCCATGTTTTTGTTTAAATATAAAACAGTAAAAACAATAACCCGGTAATGGCGCCGAAACGAATATACCTTTTCATCGATGCAGAATCGGAAATTCGATTGCAATTGCGCAGAGGGGGGTTGATAATCTGCTTTGTGCGATTGCGACCGAGTTTGGTGACCTCCTCTGTGCGAATGAGATCGAGATTCCGATTATAAGACTATAATAGGACTCGATGAGGGTCCTCTGGAGGTGTCTTCCCACTAGGTCAATTCCCTTTAGGCCAATTCCCAAAAGACCAATTCTCCTTAGACCAACAACATACTGTTATTGATTAAGGGTTGATTAAGGATAATTAAGAAAACATTTATTTATTGATAAGCACTTTATTTGATAAAAAAAAATAATAAAAAGAATCACAGAATTTGAAAGTATGTGATTACTATAACAATTGTTATGAAAAATCTGCCCAACATCTATAAAATATCAACAAGCAAGAAAATAAGCAGACTATCATTTGAAAAATGAGCATCACTAAATTTACCCTCTGTGAACCTCAGCCTGAATCAAGGTCTCAAACACAAACAGAAAGAGGTACCCAGGGGATAAACTGGCCCACTGTATGGGATAGCATCAGGAAATTCACCCTCTGGGGACCCCATGCTGCCAGTGGCAGACTGCTTATTTTCAGACTTGAATATCAATAACATTAAATACATTTATAAATATTAGTAGTATATAAGGTATGAATCGTCCCTTATTACCCGGAGCTTTGGGGGAGCAACTAGTGTTAAATTCCCATAGAAACCGGAGCCGTTTGGGGGAGCAACTTTGGGGGAGCAAAAGTACGGCTCCTAGCAGCTAGATCCGCCAAATGGTGTAGGTACTGTATATATAGAATGCTATGACATGTATAGTGATATATGTACGCATGGGGCTATAGGTATATATTATGGGTAAGTGGTGGAAAGATGATGTGAAAACTGGGTTTTCTTGAAAGTTTTTCCCGTGAAACGGTTGACGTTGCTATTGACGTCGTGACGTCATGATACGCGCGCGACGTCATAGAGATGTTGACCACTGTTATTGTCCAGTATACAATCTGGCATAACGTTATTCGGGTCAGGGTATGTCGGGCTTCTCGTTTGGGGAGAGGGGATGATATGGCAGTAGTGGTATATATCCATGTAGGTCCCCTGTTAGCCTTTGGTAGGCCAACTACTAATCGAACTTCATATTATGCGATGTCTGCTATAGCTAAGTCAAGCAGTAGGGTGGGTGGGGGGTAGTGTGGTATTGCGAGATAGTCATTGGTGGTTTAAATTGGACAGTATAGGATGAATGATCTGTTGGTCTATTACCCCCTTAGTACTATTAACCTACCGAATCCTCTGTATTATCTTATGGCTGGTATTGGTAGTTTAGTGTTAGGCCAGGCAGTATTATACTAGGTTGTTTAGAACGGGTGGCATAGGATGTATTGTATATACCACTGTAGGTCCAATCTTCGATATTATTAACCAGCCGATTGCTTTGTACTATTCAATGACTGGTATAGGGAGTACGTTATGGCAGGTCAAGTGGTATTGTGGGATGGGGGTAATGCCTGGCAGTATAGAACAACAGTATAGTATGGACAATATATAGCTCTGTGGGCCCCCGAAAGTCATTGATACAACTAATCGACTTATTGCTTTATGTTATCCCATGACTAATATAGGTAGTATGCAATGCTGGGCCAAGAGGTACTGTGGGTAAGGGTAATGCCCGATGTAAAAACACGGAATCCATATTTTATGGACTCGGCTAGGAATCTCAATTACGGAATGCCTTATATGTATACAGGGGAAATCTGATTGAACATTTTGAAGCCTTGAGCGAAGGTATAACTAGGAAGTAATTGATGGTAGTTTAGCCAATAGTACTGGTACAAGGCCGCAATGGAACAAGACTGTTGTTGAAGCTAATGATAGGACAGATAGACCATAGACCAGTAGTGGCCTTGGAGCTTTGGCGACAAGATGGAAACGGAATCCCATTTGTGGAATCCCTTTTTTGGAATCCCATTTGTGGAATCCCTTTTTCGAAAACGCCTGTGGCTATGGAATCCCATTTTGGCCGATTTCGAAATCTCCGTTAAAGAATAAAACATAGTTTCGTTTATTATTTGTTTCTAATAATCATATCATTTCTCTGTTAACTCTTTATGCAATCTGCCTCTCTGTAGGTGTTATTTTGCTTGAATAAACTATTACTATTACTATAGTTTGGATCAATAAACTCTGACTTTCGGGGGCCCACAGAGCTATATATTGTCCATACTATACTGTTGTTCTATACTGCCAGGCATTACCCCCACCCCACAATACCACTTGACCTGCCATAACGTACTCCCTATACCAGTCATTGAATAGTACAAAGCAATCGGCTGGTTAATAATATCGAAGACTGGACCTACAGTGGTACATACAATACATCCTATGCCACCCGTTCTAAACAACCTAGTATAATACTGCCTGGCCTAACACTAAACTACCAATACCAGTCACAAGATAATACAAAGGATTCGGTAGGTTAATAGTACTAAGGGGGTAATAGACCAACAGATCATTCATCCTACACTGTCCAATTTAAACCACCAATGACTATCTCGCAATACCACACTACCCCCCACCCACCCTACTGCTTGACTTAGCTATAGTAGACATAGCATAATATGAAGTTCGATTAGTAGTTGGCCTACCAAAGGCTAACAGGGGACCTACATGGATATATACCACTACTGCCATATCATCCCCTCTCCCCAAACGAGAAGCCCGACATACCCTGACCCGAATAACGTTATGCCAGATTGTATACTGGACAATAACAGTGGTCAACATCTCTATGACGTAGCGCGCGTAGCATGACGTCACGACGTCAATAGCAACGTCAACCGTTTCACGGGAAAAACTTTCAAGAAAACCCAGTTTTCACATCATCTTTCCACCACTTACCCATAATATATACCTATAGCCCCATGCGTACATATATCACTATACATGCCATAGCATACTATATATGCAGTACTTACAGCATTTGGCGGATCTAGCTGCTAGGAGCCGTACTTTTGCTCCCCCAAACGGCTCCGGTTCCTATGGGAATTTAACACTAGTTGCTCCCCCAAAGCTCCGGGTAATAAGGGACGATTCATACCTTATATACTACTAATATTTATAAATATATCAAATTATTGATATAGAATTATTTTTAAAGTAGAACACATCAGTTGGTCTAAGGGGAATTGGTATTTTGGGAATTGGCCTCGTGGGAATTGGTCTAAAGGGAACTGGTCTAGTGGGAATGAACCCCTCTGGAGGGGGGGGGGGGGGGGTGGGCAACCTAAATATAAATTACTGTCTGAACTGGACTTTACCCAGCAACCTAGGTTAGCAGATGTAGTGAATAGGAGGCGAGGGGGCGACCGGCCTGATCGGTATCTCTTGTGGGCGAAAAAATATGACGATAAATCCACGAAATCCTTACGTCTATATGAAACCAGTCACCAAAAATATATTGGAATAGAGCCGCACCTAAGGATGACCCCAGGCGGCAAGTTATGATTATCTTCCACTGCCGATGTCGTGTTATAACTGTAGATGGTGGAGGCTATCTTGAATTCTAATGAACAAACAAACGTGCAATCCACAGTACTGAAATTGCAAATTGGATGTACATTTTGTGGACGTCCGTTCAACGTGTGATGACGTAATACCACTTAACGAAGTTAGTTTGGAATGAATGAAATAGGTTTAACCATGTCTCAGTAACTGTGGTCGATTCGAACTCTCTCTCTCTCTCTCTCTCTCTCTCTCTCTCTCTCTCTCTCTAGAGAGAGAGAGAGAGGGGAGAGACAGAGACGTAGAGTTAATGAGATAGACAGAGACGAGGAAACAGAAAGAAAGGGCTCGAATCGGCCGTGGTGACAGAATAGGGTTGCAATTAGGAATGGAATATCTTAACGACAGTTACTGCTTTTCTTCGAGAACGACGTCCCGTAGAACTTTTAACTTTTGAGTGGATCGTAACTTCGTAAGCCCCGGGTTTCATCTAAAGCTAAGGATCTTAACCTTTACAAAGGGTTAAACGGAACAGGATACAGTAGTATATTGTCAAAATAGAAATGCAAGTAAACCGGAACGAATGGCAAGTAAACAAGAGTCCGAGGGCGCCCCGAATATCAGTAAACATCACTAATATTTACAACAGATGAAAGTACATAAAATGGTGGCCTTGACAAAAACTGAATTCGCTATCGCGGTTGAATAATGTTTCCGTTGATCTTTGTTTATTCCCGATAAAAGCTCATCGGAAGTTTGTAAGTACAGAAAGAGTTCAAAGGTTCGTCTCTTTTTCTCTTCCTGTATTTTGGCAGCTTTCTAACCACAGTTTTGATTGTTCGTTTGGTTTAGTGTTGGCGGAATATTTTTAATCATTTACTGACGAAACATTAAAATTCACACAGAAGTGTAAAATTGAATGAATATAGACAGTGGGGCGAATTCGTCAGGAACGCAACTGCCCCGGTGAAATCATAATTTTCGCACCCTTCTCCCGGTGTAACTACCGAATTGGGGTGGATTTGGCAGGAACGTAAAACTTCCGGATAACAGTAATAAATAAAGCACTTTTCTCCCGGCATACCAACCAAGATTCTTCAATTGTCGAATACCTCCATCTACTCCTATTGTAACAATATATAATGATACTATAAAGGCCTTCTGCTAATTAGCCGCGGACCTCTAACAAGGAGACATACATCAACCCAGCCCCCAGCCCAACCGTGTACCCCCCCCCCCCCCCCAATCACCTCCTAATCCTCCCGCATTAAGGTACAAAATGTTATATAATTTCCCTTTGGCGCTTTCTCAATCCCCCCCCCCCCCCCCGGCTATAATATTGCCTCTTTCATTCATGTCATCTCATCATCCACTTATCTCTCATGGATACATTCCATTCTTTCATTAGATTTTCAAGGCATCTTTTTCTACTAGGTAGGCATTTTGGGCATTCTAAACTGAAATGTTCCAGGATCCCCCTTACTCCTGAGCTGTGCATTTGGCATCCTGCTGGTTTTCCCCCTCAACCCCGCTGAATTTGATCTCACTTCAACTAACAAGGACCCCCAAAAGATCCATCTATGAACTCCTCAAACGCTGGCGGATCTTAATGCAAAGTCTCTTATTGTAAATTGGGATGGATATACACAGTGGGACGAATTCGCCAGGAGCGCCACTGTTCTGCGACTTGTATGGTACTGCTTGTCGAAACGTCCTTGAAATTGTGTACCGTTGTTCAGTTTACAGTTCCTCCAAAATCCGGAGGATTGTAACTCCCAAAACTTACTTCCAGATATGGGCGACAAATAAGTGATCCAATTGCGTGCACCTTCCATTTCTCAGAAATGAAACAGGAGGAAATACAAGAAATAATAAATGATTATTGAGGTAAATTACGTCACTTGAGTGGAACAAGGCGCCATCTGTAATGCTTTTTCATTGCAAATGGCGCCTCGTTCCATTCACGAAACGACAAGAGGGTTACATTTTGCATTGTATAACCGCTGTGTTAAAGAACGTATAGCACTTCGATGGTACACATTCCTTGAACCAATCGAAATCAAGTTTTACCCAGCGTAACGGCCAAAACCGGCCAGCGCTATTCTCAAAAATCGCATATTAATTTTCAAAATATTTTCATTTTTTGTCTCAAAAACATAGGTTATGACCCCTCGTTGGAACGAGCTCGTCGAGCTCGTTCCAACGAGGGGTCATAACCTATGTTTTTGAGACAAAAAATGAAAAAAAATTAGTTATTCAAGAATCTTTTTTGCAAGTGTCGTCTGCTTTTCATGTTAGGTAAAGGGGTAAGTTGATAAGTGTGGATGCTACTGGCAGTTGTTCAGTTGTGGTCTATTTTCTCAGTTCGCAAAATGTGCGATACCAAATGACCATACGTTTGGAAAGCGATGCTGGCAAAGAACGATTTTGAAGAACACAATCAAATATGTTCGCATTGTACTTTGAGAAAGATTTAACTTGTGTATGGTAAAGTGTTAATATATGATATTGCCCATAACATTGAACTTTAGTTATCAGCGCTGACTCAAGTACACATAGACCTGTGACAAATAGTATTTATAAACATCGTGCTGGGACGGTACTAGGGAGGAAAGTCCCCGAAACCACATGACGATCGCATTCCGATAATATTGTTGATCAACAATACACCTACTTCTCAAGAATGTCATGTGACTGACTTATTAATAGCCTAACCCTTTCCAGTATCGTCCTCTAATATAGCAGTAGTTGTGGACGGTATTTTACGATATTGGCTTGTGTTGGCGTAGATACGCGGATATTATCACCATTATGTGCACGTACCAAACGTTGTATCAGAGTCGAGCTCTTGTTTCTAAGCCCATATCTCGACGAGTCGAGCGACATGTCTAGAGGTTTCCGATGGGGCGCGGTGGCGTTGCGGTAACCGGTTCTCGTCAAATCACCGAAGTTAAGCAACGTCGAGCCCGGTTAGTCCTCGGATGGGTGACCGTCTGAGCGATCGATTCGGACTCCCGCGTTGTGTCCTTGGGCAGAGTTACGATGTTGGGGAGCTGGCAGCTGCTCGTCGTTGCTCGGTGGTTCTCTCCGGGTACTCCGGCTTCCTCCATCCGTAAAACTGTCGCGGTCATGATTAGCCATTGTGCATAAATATGTGACCTTAAACACCAATAAATAAATAGAGGTTTCCGATTGGGGGCGGGGACGTAGGGTAGTGAATTTCCAACTAGAGGGAGGGACTGGGAAACCAGCTCCCTATCACTCCCCCTAGATAGAAATTCACTACCGAGAAAACTTTTGAAAATGAAGCCATGAAAGGGGGCATCAAATTGATTCGAGAAACTGAAATACTAACATATTTATGATAGAATTATCAGGTTATTATTATTTGGTATTCTTCTGGGAATTGAATATGTGCTAAACAAATTCTCAAGCTGGGAACTTTGAGCAATTCACAAGCATTAAATCAGATCTTATGCAGGAATGATCAATGTTCGATGTTTCATCATTTTGTAACTGCGAATGATGGATTTAACTCAGGATAACGATTTTACATGATGCAGTTTTCTTGAAGTGTATTTCGAGGATTTGTTTTATTACGACAAGTAAACGTGCTATTGAAGTCTCGTACCGATTGACATCATGCACACTTATGGAGCTCGATATTGCGTACACTGTAGTTGTAAAGAGTACCAGTTGGAATTTTTGCCGATTTGAAACCTAGTTGGAATTTTGGTAAGTAAAGGAGACATCAGCATCACCAAAGAAGCTCTAAATTCCAGATAGATGGAATTTCCAACTTCTCATGACTTGCCCTCCGAATTTCCAACTGTAGGAAATTTTGGCCAGAATTGGGGGGGGGGGTGACACCCCTCACCCCTGTCGCCACATCCCTATTATGTTTATGAACTAAATATTGTATCAGAGTTTAGATCTTGTCCCTAATCCTAAGGCACATCTCGACGAATCTGAGCTGAGTCGAGATATCGTCTTAGAAACAAGAGTGAGGCTCTGATACAACAGTTTATACATAAACATAATGGTGATAAAAAATTTATCTTACATTTTCTCAAATGTAATAACTTGGTTAACACTTTACCTGACGAATCAGGAGCTTCCAAAAACGCAATTGACAAACTGAGCTGTAGAAAAAACATTATTTTTCAAAAAATTTCAACAACTTCATATTACGTGACTCCTCATGGGAACGAGCTCGACCAGCTCGTTTTAATGAGGGGGTCATATGATATGGTTTTGTTGAAATGTTTGGAAATTATTTTTACAAAAATTATTTGTCGAAATATTTGGAACATATATTTACAAAAATTAATTAAAATTTTAAATTGCGATCCCGTGTGCATTGAGTAAAGGGTTAACTAGCAAAAACGCAATTGACAAAAATATTGGAAAATATTTTTACAAAAATTATTTGTTGAAATGTTTGGAACATATTTTTTTACAAAAAATATTTAAAATTCTAAATTGTGATATCGTGTGCACTGAGTAAAGAGTTAACTGGCGTTTTAATATCAGATTTCATTTTCAGACTCATAAATTGCTTGTCGTTTCGGTTCAAACTGTATAATGCTGCCTTGAACTTTTGCTATCCTCGGATAAACTTATTGAGCACATACATGTTCAACCTCCCGAACTTTAATGCTACCAGTGCTTCGTCTCCCGGAACAGTATCGCCTCTGTGAACACTTACAGTGAGATGGGTTAGTCCAATATCAATATACAGGGAGGATAAAATAATGGCTACAGACTGGAGTTATTATTTTGTCATCATTGTCTCGTGTATAGACCTTTTATAATAAGACAAAAATGGGACGAAATTATGCCTTGGGCCGAAAATCGGTCTTACGAGTTCAGAGGGTTAATGTGGAATCAAAATTTAAGAATTGTACTTTTGAGAAGTTTTTTTTTCTGTTTTCGTATATTGAAACGTATAAGGTCCCCCGCAAACGCGTTTCGAAAGTTTGTAATGCTCTATAAATAGGAACATAAACAAATCGTAACCAAGCACGCATTTGTATTAAGCAGTTGCAAGATACAGATTTTGTATCAGGGACTCCTGATTCACGCTGTATTCGGGTAAGTACGGACCCAATACATACATAGAACGATACGCGATGTGAATGGGTTAATCGATATGGCACGAGTGTCAGCGCGGAATGATAGAACGAGAGGCTGCAGGCCTCAAGTTTTATCCTTCCGCGATGACACAAGTGCCATATCGATTAACATATTCACACACGCGTATCGTTGTGTTTATTACACGCCTTCACGTCTATAAAAACATTTATTTGAAGGACATTCAACACTTCATTTGTCAACTATCAACAAAAAGAACACATTTTATCGCCAACCAAATTTGAGAGGGGAACCTGTGTTACTATTTCGTCGCCTGAGTTCCAATGTGTACTGTGTGCCTACTGGCTGCCTACTGGCACATAGAACACATTGGAACTCAGAGGACGATTTTTAGCTATCGCTAGCGATTCCGATTGTAATTGCGGTACACGATTTGTAGAAAATTCCAGTAAAATTTCGCTTCTTTATAAAAATAGCCCGTCAACGATTTCCGTTCCGCACATGTGTGCGGAACGGATTTTCAATTTTTGCATGGTTTTGTGTTGCTGTAGATGGGGATTTCATGGAACAGGCGTATAATAAATGCTTATTGTGAGATAACCGTAACTATAGCGAGCGATGGCTCACTGGTTAGAGCATTAACCCTATAACCGCCGATGGTATCTCCCATGTCAGGTCAATGGCAGCAATTGGACGAGACCATATTCATTACTCGGGGAAAGACCAATCAATATTTTGGGTCTGCACGTTGAAAATATTAATTGGTTTACCCCACACATTCACACTGCAGCCATCCTACTTAAGGAAATTATGACGTATCATGTTCTTCGGTCGGTAAACCGGCCTCTCGGGTTCAATGGGTCACTTGAAATCTAAATGTCCGACGGTTTAATCCAAACTCACGTTATCTCCTGTGTGTCTCTGGGCAAGGCTAAGACACTTCATTGCGATTGTCTATGCGAGAACACTCAGGGGCGATGGAACGATTTTCAAAGTGTGTGGGGGGGGAGGGGGGATCGGGCGATGGATGGTCCAGAAGAGGACGGTTTCTTTTAATACAGGGATTTACGAAAATAACATTTCCGACAGAATTCAGGACAAAATAGTCTGTATTTTATACAGTCAATGGAGGCTAGCAGAGTGGAGTTTCTACCAAGGCAACAACAAGCAAGCTTTCAGCAACGAGATTTCCGGATTGATGCGACAGTTCTCGTGGTTGAAATTTGATAGAATATTTTCTGCTCTTTTTAGTTGAGTTATCTGTTTGGGAAATCCACTCCATGCGTGCCCGTGCATGTGTGTGGGGCGACATATGGGAAAGGGTTGGTATGTAGTCTGGAACGGAATACCACGAGGAAACCGAAGTTTTTGTTATAACAATTTGGGTGTTATCGTTAAACCTGTCAACCCCATCGTCCAAATGGTATATCGTCTTGTGGTCTACTGTATGCAGCGAAATGGACAGGTTTCTTTTGCATTTGTAGGGCGGTTCAGGGCTATATAGGATTAACTTATGACTGACCCTCCATCCGAGGGAGCCGAGGTGTATATTGTGTTGTCTGCACGCGGACTAGCAGTTTTAAATTTGCGCAAAAATTAATGCTTAACGACCTGAAGGGTTAATATCTACTTCTAAAGAGAATACGGTTACTTCGTACTACCTAAAACACTGTACCCATGAAAACAGTACCCGATATCGTTTTTTTTAAGAAAACCTCCACACTACACCTGACGACACACCAGTGGCATTGTTGTTTTTGCTTCTTAACTTTTTACTTACAGTGGTGGTTTCACAGCAAATCAAGTCACTTGTACTTTCGAACATATCTCTCTTCACTGCACAGCCGCCTTGCAATATACCAAGAATATCGAGGGAAGGTCAACTACAAATTTCAATAATGTTGGTCCGGCACGTGCCAGTTCTGCCAGTGTTCAATGTCTAAAGAAGAACTTTGATTCAATGACAAGGAGACTGTCCAGTCATTTGCAAAGGCCCTTCATGTATTTTTTCAATGTTTTCCAAAATATTGGCATTTTACTAAGAGTAAGACTTGATTAAGAACAGAGATACCATTTATCACCCAGAAGCCTAAAGTTGAGTATGTGTGCCTATGATCACGATATGACATCTCCGTTTGACCAATAGAGAACGTGACAAGTGATGTAACCTGAGCAGTTTGTTTAATCAAGTGCCGTCTGCCTATTCAGGCAGGCGACACTTGACTAAAACAAATGTTATGCCATAAGTCACTGAACATGGAGTAAAGTTTTCACACGCACGATACTCTCAAACTTTGTGGAAAAGCACGAGAAGCAAAAAGGTGTTCTAGTCAACGAGGCTAATTCTGAAATTCCAGACACCATGGGTGGTCCCTCGGGTCTTTAAAGAATTGGAAAAAAAAGTGGCAAAAACAATACTAATTCATGTTATCAAACCAGGGGCTGCGGAACCGGGGGGGGGGGGGCTGGGGGCCTCATCCCCTCCACTTTTTTTGCCGGGCCATGTTTTTTGTATGCACATATTTTAACACAACCAATGACTGGTGAAACAAGGGGTGGATCCAGAGCCTCCCCCATAATTTCTCCAGCTGTGTTTCTCTCGTACTCGTTCAGTTTCGATGGATTTAGGATCATTTTTTGCAGTAAGTGCCAACAAACGCTAAAATGTATACAGTCTGTTAAAAAGCCGGTTAACTGAAATAGATCGTAATCTTACAGACATACAAGTACCAAATCCACCCAGACAAGATAATCCACAGACAGTATAATTGCTGTTAACGTCTGGTAAAGCATACAGGTGAGGTCTGTTTATCATACAAGTGATGTCTATTTATCAGCGTACCGACCAAAGCTGATGAACAGACCTCACCTGTATGCTTTACCGACGTTTTTAACGGCTCTCAAAGTGTGAAATCATTTAAATACATCTCCAGAAAAATCTCAAAATATCCGCTCAGATGCATGGAAATGGGGGGTTTGGGACCCTGTAATTTGACCACCATCCATCACCCGATCCACCACCCCCCCCCCCCCCCCCCACTTTGAAAATAATTCCGCCGCCCCTGCAAACGGGAACCTCCTCGCAAGCAACCAGGTTCGATTACTGAATTCGGTTTCTTTTTCATGGAGGTCGCGCATAAAAATTAATTTTGCTGAAGTTCTCTTATTTCTAAGAAACGATCCAGTTTGGATTAGGAGTTTTCGTGACTCCTATTCTCCAGTCCCCCCTCCACCTCTCATTGCCTGAGTACAACTTCATGTTTCCCATCAATACACTTATGCATGTACATAAGTGTCAAAGCTGGTATGCGGATCGTAAAATATCATCGCTAACATTATAATGAACTGCGCAAACAAATGTCTCCATATTTTCACTTTCGTTTCATTTTCAATTGAACAATCAGGTTTACCAAGTAATTGAAAGTTAACCGTTTTTATCTTTCCGGAGAAGACCCATATTTCAAGAAACCAGGGGCTTACTGTCTCATATCCACGTGATTAACCTTTCGTCTTTTAAGTATAGTTTCATGTTTATAATCGTGTGAAAAAAGAGAAGGCGTGGCCAGCCTCATATTTAAGTAACAGAGTCAAGAGGAGGATGGGTTGTATGTTCACCCCAAATTTAAGTTGATAAGGAAAGCACTTGAACGCCGTGTGACGGGGTTTTGTCCCCACAGCAAACTTTACGATTTCTAAGAAAAGGAGCAGCCATGTGGTGTGTTGCGAATTTCCAGTCAAAGGATTCCCGGAAGCAAATAAATGTGTGATTACCAGCTGAGTTTAAACGAAGACTGTTGAACTGGGCGTAGCTAGGGGGAGGGGGGGTAGGGTGTGCGACTCCCCCTCTGCCCCAATATTTTTTTTCCACTCGGGATATTTTTTTCAGGATGGTTTATTAAGATATCGATTCCATCGTGCTAACAATCATTCTCTTCCTTAACATTTACGCTGACGAAACGACTATTGTCACCTATTTTATGATGATTATCTGTACGTTCTGATATGCGCAGAACGAACCTACCATCTGATTAATTGTTGGAAAGGGCTCAGAGAGCCCTTTCCAACAATTAATCAGATGATAGAGTTTCAAGTATGTCATAAATTTTATTAAACTCCCTCGCATACAGGCGTACATTGAGGTCCTCCATATATCGATAAAGTGGGCATGGCAGTAAAAGGGATAAAAGACTATAGATTTGATACTTGGACCTGTGTCACATCCACGGTCGGTCATATACATGGAGGTCTGTAGTACCCAATTTAGGCTGTTGGGCGCCCAGCATGACCAATTAGGAGTTCAGGTACCGTACATGTTAAATTAATAAGAAGTTGTGTCCAGTGGCGGCGCCATGGAGGGGTATGTGGGGGTACTTACCCCTCCACTTTTTCAGCAAGCGTAGTAAAACAATAGTATCATTTTAATTTTTGTTGTATTGAACGTTGCGGTGTAATGGTCGGTATGCTTAATCCCATATTCCCAAGTGCACTAAAGCATAGAAGTTTTGAAATTATATTTGCCCCCGTCCCCCCACACACACGCTAGCTGCAAACAACAAACAAGAGTCGAGGGTCCAAATTGCAACAAGGCATGCCGCGTTTAAACGGACTGAAACATAGTGCTTAAGAGTATTCGACGAATGCTAGAATTCGGCGCTGCACAATCCCCAACTGTACCCCCTCACTTTTGTAACTCTGGCGCCGCCACTGGTTCCGTCACAACTGCTGCTGTATTTTAGGCCCCCAGAAGTAGATCTTCTGTTTCTCGTGTCATTTTTTTTTTGTAAAATTGCATGTGGGCGGGCGGTTTTTTATTTTTGTAATTATTTCTTAGCATCAAAAGTTCATGTTCTTTGTTTGTTTTATGTTTTAAGCCTCATAATCTACAGAATAGCATGGATGGTGGTGTATTTAGTCCCTTGAGGGCAAGAAGGCTTTGCAATGCTAACGCATTGCAAAGCCTTGTTGCACTCAAGGGACAAATTTATCAATTTTATTAACTTGGGTAAAATATCAGACATAAACCATTTAATTTTTATTTTTTTTAAGTTTACATTGGTTATAAAAAGAGATCGTGCGGCAGCGAAAATGACCATGTGGGAAGACATGAGAAACATTTTTTTTTAACTTTTTAGGCCTTATTTATTCATTGATAAATTTCAAAGAAGACTTGAGTTTTTATTTTTTTTTTTTACTATAATCCTGACTGACCAATAAAAGACGAGGCTACCGATGGAGGATGAGATCTACCACATCACGAAAGGTTATGTCCCTCCTTTCCTTCCATCCTGGTGGTTTCCAGTCGAAAAGTACGCAGTTGATATTTCCGCATTGCTTTCATTGGTTACGGACTTGCGTGCATGTTTTCTTTGGACGTGACTGAGTTGAAATTTCTCCCGACAGCAAACAGAACATACTGCAGATTACTTGGTACGTCTCAATGTAAACACACCGACTGAGACACAACAAGCACTGAACTTACCCAATAACCTACAAAAAAACTTCCTTGTATGATAACGGTAGGGAGATTTTTGTCGCGTACATCCTTGTTTCATCAATAATATAATTACAAGTGCATTAACTCATTAACCTGTGATATGATTAACATATTATCTAACGACAGAGGCGTAACTAAACGTGTGTGGGCAGAGTGGGGCGAGGTGAATGACTGAGTGAGCCATCTCATAATAAGTTTTCCAGTCAGGGCAGTTTCGTCTCGACTGGAGTCTCAGATTCGCTCATGTATTTTCTCATGAGAGTAGATTTGAAACTTGGACTTTTGTCACAGACACAGTTGTATCAAATAGAGGTCTGTAGCACCTGATTTGAGCTGTTGGGGTGGGTGGGTGGGTGGGAGGGGGGAGTTCTACCAGGGATGTGACGACAGGGTGGGGGGGGGGGGGGGTTGGAAATTCGGAGGGTAAGTTATGAGTAGTTGGAAATTCCATCTATCTGGATTTTAGAGCTTCTTTGGTGATGCTGATGTCTCCTTTTTTACTTCCCAAAATTCCAACTCTGTTTCACATCGGCAAATATTCCAACTGTTTTTATTTACAACTACTGTGTATGCAATATCGATCTTCATAAGTATGCATGATGTCAGTCGGTACGAGATTTCTATAGTACGTTTACTTATCGTAATAGAAAAAAAATGCACTTCAAGAAAATCACATCATGTAAAATCGTTATCCTGAGTTAATTCCATCATTCACAGTTACAAAATGATGAAACATCCAAAATTGATCATTCCTGCATAAGATCTGATTTAATGTTAGGACGGTGTGAATTGCTCAAAGTTCTCAGCTTGAGCATTTGTTCAGAGCATATTCACTTCCCAGATAATAATAATCTGATAATTCTATCATAAATGTATTGGCATTTCAGTTACTAGAATAAATTTTATGCCACCTTTCATGGCTTGATTTTCAAATATTTCCTCGGTAGTGAATTTCCAACTAGGGGGAGAGACTGGGAGGGGGGGTTTCCCCTCCCAGTCCCTCCCCCTAGTTGGAAATTCAATACCCTACACCCCTCCCAATTGGAAACCTCTAACCACGTCCCTGCCGACCACCAGTCTGGAGCACCTGCACGGTACGTGTTAATTAGATAAGAAGTTGCGTCACGACAGCTACATGCATATTTTATTTTTCACTAATAAGTTTCCTTGGGAGCACGGTGGCTCCCTGGTTAGGGTATTCGACTTCAAACCGAACGGTCCTTGATTCGATCCCGGCAGGGGTAACTATGTTGTGTCCAAGGGCAAGGCACTTCATCCTGATTGCCCACGTGGGGCGCTGTGTACTGAGGCGAAATGCATGTTGATGGTGCACTTGTCTTCAACCAATGTTAACCCTGCTTGTGTGGAGTTACTATGTTGGGGAGCCTGACGGTTGCTCGCCATTGCTCGATGGTTCTCTCCGGGTACTCCGGCTTCCACCACCCGTAAAGCAGTCCCGCGCGAGGTGACCCTGGCTGTCGAAAGCGTCGTTAAACCCCAATAAATAAATAAATAAGTTTCCTTGAAGGCTTGAGTTTTTCAACTTTAGTTCCCACTGACTAATATTCCAACTGCATCAACAAGGCATGCCTTGATGATATAGTTGGAATATTAGTCAGAGGGGACTTGAGCCATCACCCCACCCCAGTATGGGTCATCTTCCCGACACCCCTGCCCTTAACAACAGAGTTTAAGTCTTCATTAGAATGAGCTTGTTGGACTCGAACCGCTGAGGGATTTTAAGATAAGGTTTGAAAGAAAAAATATTTGAAAACTTCTTATATTGGAAAAACAGCTATAAATATCTTAGGAAAAAATGCTTCTCAAAAATCGCTAATTAATTTTCATTATATTTTCATTTTTTGTCTCTAAAACATAGGTTACGACCCCCTCATTGGAACGAGCTCGTCGAGCTCGTTCCAATGAGGAGTCATAACCTATATTTTTGAGACAAAAAATGAAAATAATAGTTGATCAAGAATTTTTTTTTGCAAGTGTCGTCTGCTTTTCATGTTAGGTAAAGGTTTAAAAAACAAAAAGTAATGAAGTCCCCATTACACCCACGGCAAAGCGTCTTCGTTTGCGCGCACGGATACATGACACAATTGTTGATTGCATAATTCACTTGTGAAGTTTTCGTTATAATCAAACCCGGAAATCCCAGTAAATCACACTTTGGAAAGTAATAAACAGGTTTACACCCCACCCTCACACACACCCCCAACCGGTCATTTTTGCGTCGCCCCTGAGGGAAACTTTTGTGTTCATCCGATTACCAAAAAAATGGCCACTGACCGATTACTGGTTATTTGAGCTCAGGCGATTCCGATGCCGACACCGATTGTAATACCTTGCACTACTAAACAAATCGAGGCTCGCAAAGAACTACATTAAACTGAATATATTTTACAGTGTTTACAGTCCGTTCGCTTCTTGATAAGTCGAGACGCGAAAGAACTACATCAAACTGAACATATTTCACAGTGTTAAATTCTGTTGACTCAGGTCCAGTAAAATTACCAGTCGCGCACACTTGGCCAAGAACGCGCAACTGGTAATTTTTACTGCGACCTGAGTCAATGGAGTGCAACCTTCACTTTTCCGGTACGAACTGGCGATTGCCGCAAGTACGCTCAATTGTAAGCTTTACAAAGTCATGTCGTTTAACTTGTATACATATCCCGTAAAAGGGCGTGAAGAGAGATTAAGAATACAAATTTAGGCGGTTTTTCAACTTTATTGAATGGTATCATTTACATCATTTTACATTAACAATTGGACAATTGCAGAAGATAATAAAGTGCGATTTATCAATCGTCACAAAATGCTTGGCAACAATCGGTTGGACCGGTGTTCTAGGAGCCGTTGCCGTTGTCATCCGATTACCCACAATCGGCCGATTGTGGTGGCCAGTTCCGATCATCGGTTGAACACTATTAAACTATACATATGTACTTTTGACGATGGTAGGAGAGGTGATAACTTGTCATGCATATCCAACCCCTTCCCCACACTGTCAATGTCAGAAGAGATTAAAAAGTATAGTATTTAAATCAAACAGTTTTCTTCTTTGGTGTTTGTTGCACATAATTTGGCATGGGTAAGAGGGAATTTAACAATGCCCGGACATCTTTCTCTCGCAAAGTCTCTGAAAAGTGCTTCAAAAGCACAAAGATTGGCTATTTGCAATGTACTCGAATATCGCTGGCGTAAGTAAGGGTGGAACAACGAAGGCCTTTTAAATTTTGCTATGGAGAACATCTCTTGGGTAACGAAATAATTAGTCTTTCTGGAATGAACAGTGCAATTCAAACTATGTGAGAAAACTTAGCTCATGCAAGGCTTGGAGAAAAAGGTGAATTATTGGATTCTGCGAACCTTCGAAATTCGATTCGATTCGAATTCGTCCAAGTGATTCGAATTGTCAAGATGCTTTCAAAATCCCATACCAAATATCTCATCCTGAGATTTTCGGAGACTCCACATCCTAGTCGTGGGATATTCCGCTTTTGTCATCCACTTGCCCAATCGGACGAGTCGCCGTGGAGTACACTACATGTGTGTGTGTGTGGGGGGGGGGGGGGGGGGGGGGGGGTTGGCAATATTTACGGTTGTAATTGAATTCGAGATTCGATTCGATTCATAGAGGATATGGAATGAGTGTTTTTCTCATATAATGTTTATGAAACGAGTCTAAGAATTTTTCGTGTTGGCGAGCCTCTGGCGAGCCCAAACGGAAAATTCGGACGAGTTTCATAAATATTATATGAGAAAAACACTCATTTCCTATTCTATTTATTATATGACACACACACGCACAAATTAACCACTTAGTATGACTTTTTAACCCATCACCTGACTTGAGTTGCAAACGGCACTTGGAAAAAACATCCTCGTATAACTAAAAATTTTCATTTTTTTCTTCCAAAACATAGGTTATGACCCCTCATTGGAATGAGCTCGTCGAGCTCGTTCCAATGAGTGGTCATAACCTATGTTTTGGAAGCCAAAAGTGAAAATATATAAAAAAAAAATTGAATGGCGTTTTTCTTGTTGGTAAAAGATTAATACAATATAACCCACCCTAAATAGGACAGATAACGTAAATTCTCCCTACTGAAATTATGCAAATGTGGCCCAGTTGTATTTCTGTTTAGCCAATCAAATTGTCCAGTTTTGAAATTGACCAATGAAAGCTCCCAACTCTAATTATGCAAATTATGAAAATGTGGTCCAGTTGTATTTTGTTCAGCCAATCAAATTGTCTAGTTTTGAAACTGGCCAATGAAATTAACGGAACGCTTTATTTATCACTGATTAATATGAAAACAAAATATCAAATGTTTTAAAGTGAACAAAACGGACGAGTCATATGATAAAAAATCATTTTTCCTTGTTCGATTCGGGATATGATTTGACCCGATATTTGAGATTCGCGTGACCCCTGTGTATAAATACGTGAACGTCAGAAAGAATATCGGGACTTTTTACAATACGACACTTCAGTTGAAACAACGGCTCGGCGTATATGAATTTTCCTTCTCACTGTGGTCAAAACAATTAGTATCAGAATAGATAAGCGCAGAACAGTCAATACAAAATCGCACAAAGAATTTCGGCCAAATCGCGAATGTGTTGCGACCCGGTCGACATTCCATATCCGCTTTCCTACACACAAAACTGTAGACCCCGCTCCTAACCCTTTGTCGAAAAAAAACTGAAAACATCATAAATTATCTTTAGTGGCGTTTCTGTTTGTTTTTATTTTTTCAGTCTTAGTTTCCGATTATTTTATTTATGAAATTGCTATCTAATATATAAAAGTTTCATGATCGGATAGCGATCTGATCGAGAAAATATCACTGTTGCAATCACAGAGGTGCGCATCATTGTAGACATGTAGACTCGAACACTAAGTCAGGGGCGCCGGAACGGCCCAAACATTGGCCCGACCATAACACCTTGATCCCTGTTTTTTCGAATTGTTGCCATCGATTATGAGAGGGAGAAAAAAAATGACAGTGCATGCAGTTCGTCTTTCGAGGAACATAATATGACAAAATCCCCTGCCAAATTGCCAAAGGCAGGGAATTTCGTCATATTATGTTCCTCGAACGACGAACTTCACTGTGGAGGCCCCACAAATGCGGGGGCCCCGTGCGTCCGCCCATTCGTAAATCCGGCCCTGCCCCAGAAAATGTTTCAACAATGACATCTCTCAGACCCATTTTGGGGCTACTTTTTTAGTATTCCAACCGCTTCGGAAGCGGTTGGAATACTAAAGAAGTATAGCTCCCAAAATCTCCTCATCTTACGTTAACTCGTCATTAATAGCAGCCATTGTGTGCCCAATATTAAAGAAACAAGACGATCTATGCACGCCCTATGTTCGGATATCCACCAGAACAAAATTAAAAAATCATAGCCTAGTTATTTGATATGAATGACGTTCGGCTGAAGGTCGATCACAAAAATATCATGATCGGCAAATTTTTTGCCCAGACATTGGTCGGGGTGGTCAAGTCGGCTTCGGCGCCCGTGTAAGTGTTCTGCAATATGGTAGGCGACTATAGACTCGACTATAGGTTTCGAGGTGTTAACAGTGTGTGATTTGTACTACCGACTTCCCTTTTGTCAGCCAATCTTAACTCAGAAATATCACTAAGAGCATTGTATTTTCGAAATTAGCCAGACGGTATAGCATTGTCTCAGTATTTCGATTTTTCAAATGAGTCCCACGCTCCGAGAACTGAATGTCTTGTAAAGTACAGTATCCGTTGACTGGTTATATTACATGCGTGAGCAGTAATGTCCACGCGTGGGTTTACAAGGTAATAACAATCTTCACCCGATGCTTCATTAATTAAATTTTGGATGATCATTCTATAATTAGTGTTTGGAATTTAATAGTACTGCGTCCGTGGAAAGTGACCCGTCCAGGGCGGCCGTACTGCACACAGAGCAACAATTTTTTATACGTATTCCTCAACAAATTGCACGTGTCCACACTAAAACCTAAAGTGTTAAAACTGACTCTTTCAAGGTGTTAAACCGATTCTAACTCTTAGGGTTTGATTTTAACACTCAAACTGCTATGCTTTAAGCACTTAGACATTACAATCGTCAGACATCTGAAACTTGAATGGATGGCACTTCCCATGTGTCTAGCATTGGTGGTTCTTCCAGAATCGTCCATAATTTGTTTTGCGCTTGGTGGATACATAATTAAAGGGACACAACGCAGATGACGCGGATCAGGCTCGAGAGTTCGAGCCTGATCCGCGTCATCTGCGTTGTTTCCTTTTAAGTGTCGCGACATCACACTTGTCAAGTGGTATTATTGTAATACCTGTCAAGTTCTGGGATATCTACACTTGAACAAAGTGCTAGTTCAGCACTTAGTAAGTGTTATACAGCACTATAGCACTTCAAGTGTAGTACACTTTAGTTTTTAGCGTGTATCCGTTTCCAGCAACTGTATCTTGTTATACGTATTCCTCAACAAATTGCACATGCCAAGAGAAACGCTCGACAAACTCTGCTTCCCATTTTGAAAAGATAACGAAAGCCAAGCTACGGTTATTCTGTTAAAAAAAATAAAATTTCACACCATGCAACTGGGAATTTAATCTATTCAGCTATGTTTGATAGAGCTCCGTCAAACAAGACTGTATAGGTTAAATTCCTAGTTGAATTATTGGAACAACTGTTTCTTGAAATCTTATTTTGTCATCACTGCGCAGTGGGTTAATTTGCATGTATAGAAACCAAAATTTTTCCTGCGAGCATAAGACATTTATTGCACGTTAGATTACTTCACTTCACTGCACACTGGACTATCCAGGGGGCTCCCGACCTCGGAATGTGGGAGCGATTTCACGAGGCCCCCGAACTGAAGATTTGCATGGTCATAAATGAATCTGTTTTGGCTATGGAAGGTGAGAACAGAGAAGAAAACATGAATAAAAGTGGCAGTGAACGATAATGAGAGAAAATAAAATGTGTGCTTGCTCTAATTTTTTATCGGAGGGGTGCAGTGACCAGTGGGTGACAAGATGTGCACAAAAAAGACCTGATAGAAAAAATATATATATCGGTACACAGAACGACACACGCTTGTGGATGGGTTAATCGATATGACACGATTGACAGCGCGGAAGGATACAACGAGAGGCCGCCTTCCGCGACGCATCATTGTAGACATGTAGACTCGAACGCTAAGTGTTCTACAATGTGGTGGGCGAGTAGACTCGACCATTGGTTTCCAGCTGTTAACTGTGTCTGATTTGTACTACCGACTGCCCCTTTGTCAGCCAACCTTCACTCAGAAATATCACTTTGAGCATTGATTGTATTTTCGAAATCAGCCAGACGGTATAGCATTGTCTCAGTATTTCGAATTTCCATATGCGTCCCACGCTCCGAGAACTGAATGTCTTGTATAATCCAGTCGCCGTTGACTGGTTATAATGCACGCGTGGGCAGGAATGTCCACGCATGGGTTTACCAGGTAATAAAAATCATCATCAGCAAAATTGTAATTAATGAAGCACCGGGTACCACCCGGTGCTTCATTAATTAAATTTTTGATGATCATTCTATAATTAGAGTTTGGAATTTAATATTATTGCGTTCGTGGAAAGTGATCAGTCCACTGCGGCCGTACTGCACACAGAACAACAACTGAACACTACCCGTTTCCAACAACTCAATCTTGTTATACGTGTTCCTCAACAAATTGCGCAAGAGAAACACTCGACAAACTCTGCTTCCCATTTAGAGAAGATAACGAAAGCCAAGCTACTGTTATTCTGTTACTGAATATTTTAGGGGCGCGGTGGCTCAGTGGTAGACTGTTGGACTTCTATGCTAGAGGTCCCGAGTTCGATCCCCGTCCGGGACGACCCGCGGTGTATCCTTGGGCAAGGCACTTTATCCCGGTTGCCTACATGGGGGCACGATGACGCCGTGTACTAATGTGTACTGCACGTGGATGGTGCACCTGTCTCTTCAACCTCTGTAACCCTGCTTGAGCAGAGCTTGAACAGAGAATGTTGAGGAGCTGACAGTTGCTCATCGCTGATCGGTGGTTCTCTCCGGGGTACTCCGGCTTCCTCCACTCGTAAAACTGTCACGGTCACGATTAGCCATTGTGCATAAGTATGTGACCTTAATCACCAATACATAAATAAATAATACTGAATATTTAACACCTGTACAGTGACTACGAAATATCAACATTTAAAAAAAAACTAAATTTTCACATCATTTAACTGGGAATTTAATCAATTCAATTTTGTTTGACAGATCTCACTAGGCTCTGTCAAACAAGACTGGATTGGTTAAATTCCTGGTTGAATTATGGGAGCAATTGTTACTTGAAATTTTGTTATTTTGGCATCACAGCGCAGTGGGTTAATTTGAATGTATAGAAACCATGATTTTTCACGCGGGCATAAGACATTTATTGCACAGTAGATTACTTCACTTGACTATCCACTGGACTATCCCGGGGCTCCATACAAGGACACCCACTCACTAATATATATATATATATATTACTGGTTGTTCATGCGTCTTTGGCATTGTAGGATTGCAGTACACAAAGCAATGTTTGGGACTCGCGTTCCTCTCTACAATGAGAAAAATGCACATTTTTAGCTCCGTATTAACCCCTTACCCAACGTAACGGCTAAAACCGGCCAGCGCTATTCATAAAAATCGCCAATTAATTTTCATTATTTTTTCAATTTTTGTCTCAAAAACATAGGTTATGACCCCTCATTGGAACGAGCTCGACGAGCTCGTTCCAATGAGGAGTCATAACCTATGTATTTGAGACAAAAAATGAAAAAAATGAGTTATTCAAGAATTTTCTTTGCAAGTGCCGTCTGCTTTTCAGGTTAGGTAAAGGGTTATCAAGTTTACCCAAAGGGCCAAAGTGGTTGTTATGCAAGAAGCAAAAAATGTGCAGTTTTCAAAGGTCGAGGAAGAGACAAAAGATATCTTCGGTCACATCTTACGTGTAATGAGTCTGTGTACCTCAATCCTGCAATTTCGAATAAAATTGCAATGACGGGTTACTAAAGATATAGTGTTGGCCTAAACTCTCTCTCTCTGTCTCTCTCTCTCTCTCTCTCTCTCTCTCTCTCTCTCTCTCTCTCTCTCTCAACTATTTCAGGAAAAAGGTTTAGAGCCACATGTTTCTTATGCTTCCGGTCCCTACGGCCCTGCCTCATCTCACGCCTGACGTCTTTGCTTTGGCCCTGTGCTTGGACGCCGGCGTATATGTGTATTATACAGGCGCGAGAGCGTTGTTAAACTAAGAAAGCGGAAATCCGCTTGAATTTCTACACTTTCATGTTTAGATTTTAGAAAAGTCATATTTCACCAAAACAACCCAAAATTATGAAAATCTAAAAACACCTAAGTCTTTTATTTCAATAAAGCTGCAGGTCTGAAAGACCAATTCCCTGCTCATTTATTGAAAATAAAATTTCACAGTGAAAACAATCTGAAACCATCTTACCAGCTAACTCTCATATCTAGGTGTGGAGGCTGAAATAGCCTACATGTGTGCTAAAACGCCCCTTCCCCACCCCATCCAGCGGTTTTTACCTCGACATTTAGTGGAGCATAAAATGTAGGAGATTAACTGACTGGGGCAATATGTATTGATTTTGAAACCCCCACAAAAAATGTTAAAGTGTCTATTTTGGAAAAGACTAAATATTTGCACTGGTTATCCTTTCAAATTTATGAAAGTTGAAAATAAAGATGTGGGAACAAGTAGAAGTATGTCTTTTCAATTGAGTAGGAAACTGGATGGTAGAAGGGGATTGCTCAAAATTGATACAGAAACCTACGGCATTGTTTTTCGGTTCATTTCTTTAATGATATGGTATTCTTAGTGGATAAAGGACTGTGTTCCCGGAACGAGCTTGATGAGCCGAGGAGACGAAATATTTTAACACTGTCACCTGTGTAAATCATTTAGTTTATTGCAGCCATATAGGTCCTATATCTCTTATCCAACCTAAAATCCCGAAGAGACCTGAAAACTTTAACCCTTTACCGAACGTAACGACCAAAACCGACCAGTGCTATTCACAAGGTCACCAATTAATTTTCATTATTTTTTTTCATTTTTTGTCTCAAAAACATAGGTTATGACCCTCTCGTCGAGCTCGTTGCAATGAGGGGGCCATAACATATGTTTTTGAGACAAAAAATGAAGAAAATTATTTATTCAAGAATTTTGTTTGCAAGTGTCGTCTGCTCTTCATGTTAGCTAAAGGGTTAAAAAGACGTTTTTATGTACCAAAAGAAACTGGAGCATGTTGCTATTATTTATGTATTTATTGGTGTTTAACCTTTTACCCAACGCAGACGATATCAATATTTATTATTTTAAATATCATTTTTTAAATTTTTCAGAAAAATTTCAACAAAACCAAATCATATGACCCCTCTTTGGAACGAGCTCGACGAGCTCGTTCCAAAGAGGAGTCACATGATATGGTTTTGTTGAAATTTTTCGAAAAATAATATTTTTTCAGCTGCTGAATTTGCATATTACGCGGGCGGATGCGGGCGATTCGTTGGGTAAAGGGTTAAGGTCACATATTTCTGCACAGTGGCTAATCATGTCCACGGCAGTCGCAGTACCTGGAGGGAACCACCCTGCGACGTCGAGCTGCTGTCAGATCCCCAACATACTAACTCCACACAAGCAGTGTTAGCCTTGGTTGAAGACAAGAGCATCATCGACGTGCAGTACGCCTAGTGTACACAGCGCCATCGTGCCCCCAATGGGAGTGAAGTGTCTTTCCAGAGGATACAACGAGGTTGTCGCTGGTAGGATTCGAACCGATGACCTCTCAGCTTGCAGTCTGCATCTCTTCCTACTGAGCTACTGAGCCACCGCGCCCCTGCCATTACGTGTTGCGAACCACAGAACACAACAAATGTATATTTTTTGTCGTATAATGTTTAATCCCACGGAAGTAGATAAGAATTATTTCAACATCAATTATTTCCATAAAAAAAAATACGAACAAGAGTTTTAAACCATTTTTCCTGTTCAAGCGGACACGCTATTTTCAAAGGGGCAACTTGGTTCAAAGTTCTGAAGAATGAGTCACATATTGCCGTTTTCTTCTCCATGTTAGGATCACTATCTGCTTTGAAAATATCAAACATACCTTTCATCAATCACTGACTGATCTGTTCATCATGGAATTTCAAGCTTGTAAAATATTTAACTGATTTGTTACTGCTGGCGAGGGTCAGGACCGCAAGCATCAAAGGTTTCGGAAGTTTTAAAGAACATAAAATAGCTAGATATGACAGTAATTTTAACCCATTCAAAACGGTTTTGCAAAAAGAAAAAAAATCGCCTGTCGATGCGCAGAGATCAGTTAACACTTTACCCAACGCAGACGATATCAAAATTTATTATTTTAAAAATCATTTTTTTCAATTTTTCAAAAATTTCAACAAAACCATATCATGTGACTCCCTTTGGAACGAGCTCGTCGATTTTTGAAAAATAATATTTTTTCAGCTGCTGAATTTGCATATTACACGGAAGGATGTGGCCTATTCGTTAGGTAAAAGGTTAATAAAAATCAGCCAGAAGGCGTTCAGATATACTCCTCTGACAGTATTTTTTAAATATGTCGACATGATGCTTGCGGTGAATCGCCAGGGAAACCGGAAGCATGGGGGCAGAGGGGACAGCTACCCTCCCTGCCTTCGGACCACGGGGGCGAGAGGGGGCAGACTATACCCTTCCCAGGTTCGTCACACAATTTTTGTCAATGCTTTATTCTCTAAGTAAAGCTAAAATACACCCCAAATCCGTTCTGGGAGATTTCAAAATTCAATGGGAGAGTTTGGGAGGTGCCCGCTCCCGATGGGAGGCACCTCATATCTCAAATTTCCCTATCTCGGGCCTTCAGCCTTCGAGTCAAGCAATGTCTCTTCTCAGGGCGAAATTTCCAAGTTCTAAATGTGGTTTTGATAAACGTGTTTTGTTACAATTGTCTTTACTGTATTGATAGTCTATTGTACATCTGATTTTTATTTATTTATTTTGAGTCGTGGACTGAACCTGTGAATCTCAAAGGCCTCCCTAATGCCAATTGTCTCATCAACAGTGGTACCTCCCCCTCCCCCCCCCCCCCGAAATCTCCACCGGTCTCCTAAAAATCCTGAATTCTACGATCTGCATAAGGCGCCAAGTAATTAAGTAAAATCTCAGATGACATATCACGTTTGACGTCATTTCTAGCTTCAAAATACCGCCATTTGGTGAATATTTTTCAAAATTTCTCCTTGGGCCCTGGGCCTGACCGGAGAAATTTTTGAAAAATATACTTCCCGTCCTGACTCCACCAACGTGATGGGGATACTACCTTGATACCATTCTCCAACTCTTACGGCATAAAAATACTTGACGACCCACCACCTTCCAAAAAATATCGTAGTGTCCCATCCGCTAATACGGATTCCTCGCGACGCGAGCGAGTGCTCGACATTTCAATTTTTAGTAGAATACTTTGTATGGAATAGTCTTATTCTGCTGTGTAGGGCTCATTGTCTTTTCTTTCCGACGCGTGCGCGACATACAAGAACTATCATCATGTTAAATTATTTTGCTGATAGCCATGAAAAAGTGCACAAAGAATAAAAATGCTTCCGACCGCACCTCCCCTGCCCTGCTAATTTTGTTGTGATGTTCTCTGACAACTGCGCACAAAAGTGTGGTGAGCAAGCATGGGCGGATCTTGCACTCCTTTGTACGATTCACCACAAACATATTTGTTTACATGTTATAAATATTATTTCCCATACCCCGCTGACAGCTTGATGTTTGCGACAGGCTGTTGCTGGACTGTGACAGCATTCCTGCGCGCTGGTGTTCAGTTAAATGTATGTTTTGAGCTTTGTTGCCTACGTAATGCAATAAATAACATTGTTTACAAGCGAGCACTCTTCGACGCATTTTAACCACTTATTGTCGCGAGCTATGAAGGACGATTCGTACTTTTTTCCTAAAATATGTATAGATTAGCTGTTTGTCTAATATTTATTTATTTATTTATTTATTTATTTATTTAAGTTTTAACGACACTTTCGACAGCCAAGGTCAACTGTCGGACAGTTTTACTGGTGGAGGAAGCCGGAGTACCCGGAGAGAATCAACGAGCAACGGCGAAAACTGTCAGACTCCCCAACGTACTATCTCCGCACAAACAGGGTTAGCATTGGTTGAAGACATGTGCACCATCGACATGCAGTACACCTTAGTACACAGCGCCATCGTGCCACCTTGACCAAGTTTTCAATTTCTTTTCTAAATTTATAATAAAATCTCTCACCGGATCGAGTTCAACGAGCTCATTCCAGCTAGTGAGGACTTTTACTCTGCCATTGTGAGGATGTGAGCAGGGACGTCGGAAATATGACGTCGAGGTGAGCGATATTCTGACGCGCTCGTTAAGGAAAACGACAGATTCGGGGGAGGATCTGTTATGGTTTGGGGCGATTTCTCATGGCGTGAAAACACCTCTCGTCGTCATCCAGGGCAATCTTATAGCCGTATAAGATATCGGGACTAGGTCCTCATGCCTCACGTCCTTCCACTTATTCATGCGCGTAACCTTACGTTGCAGCAGGATAATGCAATGCCGCACGTTGCTAGGGTTTGTCGTGACTTCCTCGTCCCAGTTCTCGATTCGCCACCCTACAGTCCAGATTTGTCCCCGATCGAGCATTTGTGGGACGACTGCTGGACAGGAGGGTTAGGAAGCGCGTCAACGTCCCAACAAGGTCGCTGAGCTCGCGCAGGCCCTTCTTCAAGAGTGGAATAACATCCCAGAAAGGACCATAAACAATTTGCTGGGGTCAATGGTAAGGAGAGTTAGAGCAGCGACTGAAGCCCGGTGTGGGCGAACACCCGCTATTGATTTTGTTCAGGAAATGGCGCTGGGCACCCACGTTTGAACAGTATCCATGCAAACTCCGTCTGTGTTAAGACAACAAAACTCGTCAAAATTTACTCAGTGATGAAGAAATAACATCAAAATCCAAACAATGAAATTATCATCCAAAACACATTTGAAATATTTACCACTGAAAAAAACTTCTTTTTTTCGTTTTTTTCCGCTAGTAAATAACATCGATCACAAGTAAGAGTTTTCAAACGTTACACTGCTTCATATTATTGGGGAATCCCACGAGCTGTTGCTGTAATATTGTTCAGATATCCAACAAGTCCAGGTATTTATTTATTTATTTGTTTATTTATTGAGGTGTAACGACACTTTCGACAGCCAGGGTCACCTCGTGTCGGACAATTTTATGGGTGGAGGAAGCCGAAATACCCGGATAGAACCACGGATAGAACCACGGCTAGCAACTGTCAGGCTCCCCAACACACTAACTCCACACAAGCAAGGTTAGCATTGGCTGAAGACAAGTGCATCATCGACGTGCAGTACGCCTTAGTACACAACGCCACCGTGCCCCCACGTGGGTAATGGGGGTGAAGTAACTTACCCAAGGATACAACGCGGTTGCCGCAGGTGGGATTCGAATCGAGGACCTCTCGGCGTGCAGCCTGCACCTCTACCTACTGAGCCACCGCGCCCCCAGTCCAGTTATTAAAATTAAATGTTTATTGTTGCAAAGACGTTTGGAATATGAGAGTCGCTGTTAAATTCTTATCAGCTTTAATTTATCTCAGAGTCATCATGCAGTTGAACACCAGAATTGCACATAGATATCGTTGGTTATACTAGTAACCATGTACCTTCTTAACCCTTTCAACACAAGTGGTGTCTTCCACGTCAGTTCAATTACAGCAATTGGAAGAGTCCATATTCATTATTTAGGGGAAGACTAATTAATATTTTCAACGTGCAGCCTTCGGGCTGCACGTTGAAAATATTGATTGGTCTACCCCACACATTCACTTGGCAGTCATTCTACTTAATGAATAATGAAATATCATGTTCCTGGGCCGGGTTGAAAGGGTTAAAAAAACTAGATTTGATACTTGAACTTGTGTCACACACACAGTCGGTAAAACAAATGGAAGTCTGAAGTCCCCGCGGTAACCCCGGGAAGTGAAGCAGTGCTTGTTTACTGTGGTAAACAAGCTATGCTTCACTGTTAAAAATAGGACCCAGTCACTTATGTTTGGGTGCGAGTCCTCTAAAATAGGCAACATGGGGTATAAACGATTCACTGACCTTGACTATATCTCAATGTTGTGGTCATGATTAACCATTGTGCAGAGGTATGTGACCTTAAACACCAATAAATAAATAAATAAATAAATAAATAAATAAATAAATAAATAAATAAATAGGTCTGAAGTACCCGCTGTTGGGGGCCCAGAACGACCAATTTGAAATACTGGTACGATACGCGTCAATCAAATAAGAAGCTGCTTCAAGTCTATTACATGTACCCACGTGGGGGCACGGTACGGTGGTGCTGTGTACTAAGGCGTACTGCTCCTGTCTTCAACCAATGCTACCCATGCCTGTGTGGAATTAGTAGTTGGGGAGTTTGAGAGTTGCTCGGTGATTCTCTCCGGGTACGCCGACTTCCTCCTCCCGCAAAACTGTCCGGCACGAGGTGGCCCTGGCTGTCGAAAGTGTCGTTATGCAAACTACATATACATTTTATTATTCGCTGATAAACGTCCTTGAAGTTTGAAGTTTTTAACTTTAATTCCGACTGACTAATCTTCAAATTACATCAACACGGCATTCCTTGATGATATGGTTAGAATATTAGTCAGTCGAGACTTGAGCCATCACCCCCCCCCCCCCCCCACCCCAAGAACAGGTCAGAACACAAAGATTAAGTAATTGTTAACCCTTTACCTAACATGAAAAGCAGACGACACTTGCAAAAACAGTTCTTGAATAACTATTTTGTTTCATTTTTTTGTCTCAAAAACAGGTTATGACCCCTCTTTGGAACGAGCTCGTTCCAAAGAAGGGTCATAATCTATGTTTTTGAGACAAAAAATAATTAAAATTAATTGGAGATTTTTGAGAATAGCGCTGGCCAGTTTTTTCCGTTACGTTGGGTAAAGGGTTAATACAGAATTGGATTCAGTAGCAAACCTGTGGCTTTCTAAAACGAGGATGTTTCCATATAAAATCGTCTTGCTTCTTACTGAATGGATAGTACATCCATAGACTATGGAGCTTTAGTTGTCAAGGGCGTCGGAAACAGGAGGAAAGTGGCAGCGGTCCACCTTGTCATGACACCAGCGTCGTGGTGGCAGCGCATTACCCTTTTTTGCACTGGTCGAAAAGACTTCACTTTCCGAGAACGGAAACTGAAAAACTCTCGAGTATTCTTTTCTAACGTATTTTACGTGGAGCAGTCCCGATAAGGGGTGTTTCAGGTATAATCAGGGGTGGAGGAAGCTCGATAAAAGTGTAGAGGCACAAATTTACAATGCAGCCATGGTTCGACCCAGTGTGAGAAAGGTTACAATCGTATATCGGTAAATGTACCATGACTCGCTGTAGTCTCGCTTAGGTGAATATGTCGCTGTATGGTCACTGTCTTGTCCGTTTCTTCTACTTCAACTATCTTCCAACCCTAAGGCTGGCCTTCGGGTTGGAAGATAGTTGAAGTTGAAGAAACGGACCGACGCGACGGAAAGTGGGATTTTTTGGCTAAATATTGTTTGGATTTGCAAATAATGTTACTGAAATGCCTGTATATTGACACGTTTGCATGAGCCCATTTTAACTTATTGCGTAACTGCGAGACATATCTGTGGCAAAAAAGTGAAGCGGACACCACGTACCCCCTACCCCCCCCCCCCCCCCCCCCCCACACACACACTTGGTTCCTCTGGGTATAATGAAGGAGTCGATAATCGCCAAACAAAGAAGCTATATAACCGGTGAGTTGGTTTTGAAGTTTTGTATCGTCCCTTCAGTGGAACAAGGTGTCATCTGCAATGCTTCATGGGCGTACGGGGCGGGGGATCTGTGTGGGTTGTACCCCCCCCCCCCCCGAGTTGGGAGGGAGCAGATTTTTCGGGCAAATTGCTGGAGAATTTAGGGCATTTTGGTTGCCAGAAATGACGAAAAAATTTGTTTCTGTTCCAGCTTGGAAATTGTGGTACTTTAAGTATTATTAGATAATTAATAGAAGGGATGTGAAATATAGAATGAATATAAATCTCCGTCTGTCTTCATTCTGATTAATGCTGTTCTCAATCTGAAAAAGTACAATATATCAATTTCAGTGGCATGCATGGGGTCTCTTCATGCATGACCCTGAAATTGATATGTTTAACTTTTTCAGATTGAGACTCTGGGGTACGAAATTTAATGGATTCTGATATATTAAGAATATTTTTGCTAAAAAGAGGTCACATATCACTCCGGAAAATGTCCTGAATAGATGCTTCGGAAGCCTCAGAATTAACAATTTTTCCAGGGGACGCCCTCGGACCCCCAACAGTGGGAGGGGGCACCCCTTCCACACACCCTCCCCTCGGACCGACGGCCCTCTCCCTGTCATTCAACTTTTTCTGGCAAAAAGGGGTTACCCCCCCCCCCCCCCACCCGGATAAAAAATAGTCCCGTACGCCTATGCAATGCTTTATATGTATAATGTCAATTTATTTATTATTGGGGTTTAACGACACTTTCGACAGCCAGGGTCACCTCGGTCGGACAATAATGTCAGTACTATTGAGTCTGACATTACAATTTATGATGCATTATAAAATTCCCAGTCTTAACTCATACCCAGAGTTGAGTGAACTTTTTGATACAACCGCCCCTTGCACTTGATATGATCCCGGCGCCCTTGTTAGTTGTGGTACTCAATGGAGTTAGATAGTGGCTGAAGTCACCAACAGCAACATCCAGCAAAACCCAAACAGGGGTTTCTAGCACCCAACCGGTTAATGCCTTCATGTGTTCTACATTTATGTTGCAACATATTTGCTCATTTTAGTTTGTTATAAAGTAAACTTGTTTGTCAATTATTATAATAACGATTTGATCATAGGACAATCTGCTACACGCCCACGATTCTGAATTCTATGAACTTGCTGAATCGTGAATAAATTTATACCAATTAAATATATATGTGTGTGTAATTTTGTTTCAATAACACGCATATGCATGCCAACATATAATATATATCTTTTTCAGTGTACAACAAACTCGCAAAGTTTGAATTATTAAAAAAAACAAGGTGCACCCCCACCGGTATCCCCCCGCCAAGAAGTGGTTTACTATAACTCAAAAAAATTGGACAAAACCTGTTACTTGTTATCCCTTTCCCCACGGTGGGCTATCAGCATACCAACAATCATTTAAATCCAACATCCACTGACTGAGATATGAAGATTTAAAGTTGTTACGGACATACGGACGGGCGAACGGACGGAAGCCATTTCTTTATCACCCACAAACTTTGTTTAGGTGGGAGATAATAAAAAATTAAAAACTACAGCGACATCTGGTTGTGATTGTGCCCATTTTACGATCACATGGTCACTCATGGGTAGCGGGATGTTTTTGAAAGTCGGGCGCTTAACGAACGTTCTTTCAGTGGGCCATTCCAATACGCAGAAGGCATCTGTTGTGAGTGCCTAAGATATGAAGATTGCTTCTAGGAGAGAAGGCGTCTCCTCCGGAACAATGCTGAAAATGTGCTATCAAATGGCGCTTTTTGATGGTTTCCTTACCGTGGTAGGAAGTTGTAGAGCGGTTCAACCCGAGAATATTTTAAAAATGTGTTGTCAGTGTGCTATCAAAAGGAGCCTTGTGGAGTTCTTGTGCCATAGTAACACATTGTCATCTTAAAACTGCAAGCTTGCTCATTCAAATTATAGCAAATTTATCTAAATATATTCTATCCGCGCCAATCTCATCTTTGCGTGCAATCATTGACACAAGTAAGTATTTGGTTCGTTACGAACTGGAAATGGGGCAATGCACTTAACCCCGATTGTCCACATGGGGGCACGATGACGCCGTGTACTAAGGCGAACTGCACGTCGATGGTATGCATGTCTTCAATCAATTTAATCCTGCCTGTGCTGCAGTGCGGAGTTACGATGTTGGGGAGCTGGCACCTGCTGGTTACCTCTCATTCTGCCTACAGCTCATTCTGCCTAAACTTTTCTAAAACCCATTAACACCTTTCTAGGGGATTAACAAAACACATACATACCCAGTGATAAAATGGATTGGACCGCAAATCAAGACACTGACCACTAATTGCAAGTCAGTTAATCAAAACACTAATTACTGTAATGATTGCGCATGAGTTTATTTGCTTATTGTACTATTATTTCATTATTTTTTGTATTTTGTTTGTAGTCGCTTCTTTTGATATGTAGTATAAATAAACAGATTTTCAGGACTCAAGAGTGAATTAATTGTTTCATTGTTTGAATAAATAACTGATTGCAAACAAAGTAATACTGAATGCATGTTTTTTGAAAAAATGAACAATTGCTAAAAACTGGCCTCATATTCTTAGCATATATATAAGATTCATAGACAAGGTTCATCAGTAATCTTTGCACTATGGCGGGAATACACAGAGTAGAAGTTATAACCTCTCAAGCTGGTGGTCAACAGTTTCTTTTTGATGGGTTTAGGTATCGTTTAAATGTACACCGAAAGTCAACAACTCACTGGAAATGTTTTTTGCTACAGATGAGATGTTGCGTACGATGCAGGAAGCTTCAGTTTTATTTATGGATGGAACATTTTATTTATGCCCTAGCCTGTGAAATCAACTATATGCTATACATTGCGTGTCTGGAAATACAATGTTCTCTGTAGCTGCCGCTTTGATGCCCAATAGGCAGAACGTGACTTAAGTACGTCTTTTTAATGAACTGTGTGCTGTTGTGAATGAAAAGACTGGCTCTGTTTTATCTCCAGAAACTGTTCAAACAGACTTTGAAGGGGCAGTGATAAAGGCCATTGAGGAAGTATTAGATGATGATGCAGTGTTTAGACTTCCAATGTGGAATCAGCATGGTAATGTAGGAACGCCGACTAATAATGAGCTGGAGGGCTGGCAATCAAAACTGAATCGATCACTGTCTGAAACGCATCCAAATATGTATGAGTCTATAACACAATTAAAGACAACTGAAGACAGGGGTAGAAAGACAAGGGCTCAGCTTGACCATGGCGCTGCTCCAGCAGCCAGAAAACGCATCTACAGAGAAATAGACTCTCGTTTTATTCGCTTCAAGGAGCAACTCAGACAAGGACTAATGTCACCCATCCAGTTTTTAGATACAGCTGGCCATGTTTTGAAGCCTGATTTGTGATTTTTACTGTAAATTTATGTAATTTTATTTTATTCAGATTTAAAATTCCTTGTCACATTACACACCTTGCTCTTTCATGTTAAAATACCGAAATTTCAGAAAGCAAATTTTCCCTACAGGATAATTTATACTAAATCAACTTAGGAAAAATTAGCCGACTGATATCTGGGTATTATGACATAAAAGAACAAAAGTGGTTATGAAAATATGAGCAGTCTATTTATTACAAGGGAGATAAGCTTTTATCAGTGTAGAAGTAATTAGATTATTTATTGAAAATTGTAGGCTGATTGGATGTAGGCAGAATGAGCTGTAGGCAGAATGAGAGGACACCCAGCTGCTCATCGTTGCTCGGTGGTTCTCTCCGGGAACTCCGTCTTCCTCCACCCGTAAAACTGTCACGGTCATGATTAGCCATTGTGCATAAGTATATGACCCTAAACACCAATAAATAATAAATATGAACTGGAAATGCTTCAACTGGCAAACCAAAGTTTTAAACAAATTCTACCTTATCAAACGATTTATTATTCAGTTTAAACAATATTTATTGAAACATATTACATTTGCTGTATACAGAATGGAATACTTGTACAAAACTTAGTATTATACAATATTACACAGCATAAGAATAGAGAAGATACATTTTAAAGGAGGGATTCGACAGAAAGTTTAAAGCTTATTTGGGTCGTCTCCCTGTTTATTATTTTGGCATTGTCTCTTCGAATGTGATAACAAAAAAGAAAATCCAGCGAAAACGATTGGTCGTCTTCCGGTCTTCACATGCTTTGAACAATGACCATCTTAATTCAAAGCGACAAACGCGTGTGAAAGGGTTCATCGATATGGCACGAGTGCCAGCGAGGAAGGATAAAACGAGTGGCCGCAGGCCTCAAGTTTTATCCTTCCGCGATGGTACAGGTGCCATATCGATCAACCCATTCACATGCGCGTGTCATGTTGTGTTTCTTACACGCCTTCGCGTCTATAAAAACAATTATTAGAAGGACACTCGGCAATTCATTTGACAATTATCAACATAAACAACACATTTTATAGCCAATCAAATTTGCGAGGGGAACCCTGTTACTACCTCGTCTCCTGGGTTCCAATGTGTTCTATGTGCCTATTGGCACATAGAACAGATTGGAACTCAGGGGACGATTTTCAGCTATCGCTAGCGAATCAAATTAATTACGTTGCTCGATTTGTAGAAAATTCCAGTGAAATTTCGCTTCTATTTAAAAATTGTCCGTCAACGATTTCCGTTCCGCAAATATGTGCGGAACAGATTTTCATTTTCCGCATGGTTCAGTGTTGCTGCAGGTGGGAATTACATAGAACAGGCGTGTAATAAAAGTTTCTTCAGCCAAACTTTATTTCTTTAAAATTATTGCAAAGTGTCGCCAGAGCCACTCCATTAAATGGTAATTATTATCAATTCATTGCCCGCCACCTTCATTGTAATTTACACAGCCTGTAAGGGAGCATAATAAACTTGAAACAAAGATTGTAAAGAATAGCCAGTCGCTAAGGGCTATTTTAGTCATCAACGCTCGTGGACCGGCTAGCACGTGCTGACGTTCTGCGCATGACGCCATTTCGTCTTCCAGGAAATATGTTTACATTAACATTAACAAAGCTTGTATATATAGTTTACGTCTCATCGGTGTTAACTGAGATGAATATAAAGTGTTCTGGGTTAAAAAAAAATGGTGTTCAATATTGATTCTTTTCACGAAATAATATAAATCCAAAACAGTCGAAAATCGTTCTTATTTCTAAGTATTGATAATAATAATAATAATTAGTAGGCCCCACAAAATAAATCGGTAAACATGAAGAATAGCGGGCCAACAAATTATACAAAAATTACCAACTTTTCCCAACTTTTCATGGTTTCACTACATTCTTTATTGTTTTTTCTTTATATATTCATAATTTTAGGGGAATAAAAATCACTTTTTAGCTTGTTTTTACTAGCTTTTAACTTCCGTGACGAAGCAATTCCACTTGCGCGTCAACCATCTTTTCTATCCGAAAGTGTGTGTTCGATTTTGAAGCGCACTTGTTCTGCACCGGTACCACAAGGAGAAGTCGGTTAAATTTATTATGTTTCTGATGGAAATTGGTGTTGGATTCGCTTTTTTCATTTTTAAGGTAAGTTATTATGTAATAAATAGCACCGCGCTCGACAGGTTAGGGTCAGTCAAGCAAGGGTTCGGGTTAGCTAACTCGAACCCTTCCTGCACTGACCCAAATCAGTCGAACACGGTGCGATTTCCTGAACTGATGTGATACTGAATTCTCCACAAATGGGAGGAGACGCCCACCGTGACGTCACATGTTTGACAGTTTCCGCCGAAAGAACGTCGCTGTTGATAAACACGATCAGACAACTTTTCCATGCTTCTCTTACGGGAAGGAAAAACTTGGTAAATAATGTCTAAATGTATTAAAAGCTCAGGGTTTTTGGTACATATGTGAAAAAACAACGCTAAAGAATGTAGGGAAACCATGAAAAGGTGGAAAAAGTTGGTAATTTTTGCATAATTTGTTGGGTCCGCTATTCTTCATGTTTACCAATAAATCTTCTGTTTCTCAGGCAAGTTTTTTTGAAAAATTGCATGCGGGCGGGCGGTTTTTTATTTTATTTTTTATTTTTGTAATTATTTATTAATTAATTGTCACCCAAAGTTGCTGTTCTTTGTTTTATGTTTTAGGCCTCGTAATCTGGAGGACAGCATGGGTGGTGCTGTATTTCGTCCCTTGAGTACATGAAGGCTTTGCAATGCTAAAGCATTGCAAAGCCTTCATGCATTCAAGGGTCAAATTTATCAATTTTATTAGTTTGGGTAAAATAGAGAGACATAAACGATTCACTTTTTATTTTTTTAAATTTGCTTTGGTTATAAAAAGAGAGCATGCGGCAGCCAACATGACCATGAGAAACAGAGTTTTAACTTTTTTAGGCATAATAACATGATTTTTGGCCCAACGCTATCTGAAATCATGTTCTTGAATAATTGAAATATTGTCCATCAAAACGATATGTTCAGTCAGGAAAGAGCAGAGTATGCCTAAATGAAAGCTACATTGAAACTTCAAAGTAGGTCATCAGTAAGTTGACGGAGTTCAAATGATGGTTGTCTATGTGGAACTAGTTAATACAAAACCACCTATTTCAAAACCTTGCAACAGATGCGTCATTATATTGAGTCCTATGGTGCTCAGTCAGCGAAAGCCTTCTAATGGCGTATGCTTCGACATTTAATAGAGCACAAAATGAAGGAGATCAGCTGATTGGGGCAACATTTATTGATTTTGATACCCACAACAAAAATGTAACAGTATCTTTTTTGGAAAAGACTTAAAATATTTACTCTGACTGTCCATTCAAAATTGTGAGAGTTGAAAAATAAGGTGAGTGGGACAAGTAAAATATGCCTTTTCAACTGAGTGCGAAACTGGCCAGTAGTTGAGAAATCTCCAAATTTGAACACAAAAAACACACGGCAACATATTATTATCTATTTATTTATTGGTGTTTAAGGTCACATACTTACTCTCAATGGCTAATCGTGACCGTGACAGTTTTACGGGTGGAAGAAGCCGGAGTACCCGGAGAGAACCACCGAGCATCGACGAGCAACTGTCAGCCTCTCAACATTCTAACTCTGTTCAAGCTCCGCTCAAGCAGGGTTACAGCGGTTGAAGACATGTGCACCATCGACGTGCAGTGCACCTTAGTACATGGCGTCATCGTGCCCTCATGTAGGCAACCGAGATAAGGTGCCTTGCTCAGGGACACAACGCGGGTCGCCCCATGGCAACATATATTTTTTCCTCTTCATTTTTTTAATGAGATGATATACTAAGTGGAATCAGGACTGTTTTCCCCCAGATGAGCTTGATGTGCTTAGGAGAGAGGAAATGTTAGCACAGTCGCAAATGCAAATCATTTAGTGTATTGTGACCTACTGTCGATTGGGTCCACAAGCAGAATGTCAGTGTGAAACGTACCCACTCACACTGTCCCTCAAGATGGCGTCAAGGCAATCAACGCGGTATTGCCTCTCAATCCATTTCGTTTGATGACGTGAAAGCTGTTCACCACAGCGTAACAGCTCGTTCACTTCATCAAACGTCACGCTTTTATATAGTACACTCGGCGTGCTTTGGTCGTAATCCACACGTGGGTAATAATGTCTACTCATGCGTTAATAGGGTAATAAACATCCTCCTCAGCAAATATTAATTAATGAAGTACCCGCTTGTCCCCGGTGTTTCATTCATTAATACTTTGATTATTCCTATAATAAGTGTTTGAAATCTAATATTATTGCGTCCGTGGAAATATTGTTTACCCGTGGAAAGTGACAAGTCCACGGCGGCCGTACTGTACCCTGTACGAAAACTACTAATACAGTACCAACGTTAAAAAAAAACCTAGCCACGCAGTTTGGAATATACACTCTAAACAAAAACAATACATCCAGGATACCACCAGTATATGAAATGCCTAAAATACCAAATATGGATAGCCTCCCCTGTATTTTGCGCGTTTAATACCAAATGGATTGTTGTGGAATACCAAACTATCGATAAACAAGAGTTACATCCCCTGCATATCCACCACGTGAGCAACTTGGCCGCCAAGCGCGCGCGCCGTCTGTATCGACAATGGCGGTTTCGGTCGAAGCCTGGGACCTTGAAAACATTACCGAATGGCCCATGTGTAGGGAGCGGGTTGGATGACTTAGTTTAAACTGTATTTGATTTATGTGAGTTGCAGTGTATGGCTTTAATATCCGGTGAAGGTTATTAAAGGGGTTGCATAACACAACAAATATAAGTAGTATGTAATGTGGTTTTGAGGACTTATTTGGATGACCCCGGTGGATGACCCCAGAAGTGACGTAATGTCACGTGACTCAGTGGCACCTTGTTGCGTTGTCATCGTAACCCGCGTAAGCGGCCATCTTGTGATGTCATCCCCATAGTGATACGTGGTGTTAGTGTGCATGCGCAGCGCGCGTTGTTAGGGTGATACGTGTTTCCGTCGTCCATTTTGTATATTGGAGGCCGCCATCTTGGTTTCTATGGTAGCACGTGGTTGCTATGTGACCCAAATGCGTCTTATAGGATAGGGGTATGTTCGGAGGGTATGTTCCTTTGTATAAGAGTAATTTCCCGTTTCGTATAATTACCCAAATAAATCCGACAATCCCTCCAAATCACCAAAATCCACTTTTATTTAGTACGGATTCTTCAAGAATCCTACTTATAAGAATAGCACGTAGTGCTATATGACCGAGTGGGAACCCCAGGGTAAGTTTCTTGGAGTACCATAATTTTGGTACCCCACACGGGACAAGTTGAGTACCACATTTGGTATCACAGAGAACAAAGAGTTTTTAGAGTGAAAATACGCTCCTTAAAAAATAAATATGCTCTTCAGAATAAATATTTTCGTTGACAAGAAAGACAAAACGGTAAATAGTTACTTTTTGCATGACTGAAACCAAAACAATAATAGAGAAGGCCCCATAAAATCGTATATTGAAAATAGAGATGGGCAATATACCGAAAAACCCATACCGATATCATGGGGATACCGAAAAACTCAACCGAACCAATCATTGAATACCATGCCGTCTGAATTTTCAAATTTTCCTACATTCACTATTTTGAGGCTTGATAACAGTTGAAAGGTTCATTGTTCTGACAGAAATGACTGATTTACTTTTCAGTTTTGTTAACCCTCAATGGAATGGGCAAATGTTCTAAATTTCCTCTACACTACAACCTTTCATGTCCAATTGCTTAGCAATGATTTCAAGCCAAGTCTTGGCTGCCTGTTAAGGCAGCCAAGACTTGATTAGAAATCACTGCTCAGGTGTTTTGTCTATTGTCAGCAGGTCCCCCCCCCCCTAAAGATTGCCTGATCAGGGCTCATGCTCTGTGATCGCAAAAGCCTGAAATAGGTCTTTAAACATTAAGGTGCGTTTAGAACAAGTCACAAAATTACTGTAGATATCATTTGTGGTCGAAAAAGAATACCACTGTTGAGCTCGATGGCAGTGTCATTTATAACGTTGTGGTAGAATGATACTACAACAACTGATTCTTTTTTTCCTGATGTGAATGCCTCCTCTTTGCTACTATCAGCAAATCTCAGTCGAGTCAGATACCGAATACCGAGGAATACCCACTAAAAATACCGAAACCGATACCGAAATCAAAATTCCAATTCTGATCATTTCTAATTGAAAGACGAAAATTTACTTAAATGTAGTTTTTGTTATCTGGCAGCCGACATTCATAAAACTTTAGTCTAGTTTCGCGCCCTGCAACGTAGCCTTTGTTTGGGGTTGGATTTTGAGTTTGATGGCACGAAAATTTGAAGAGTCGATTCGAATTTTAAAATTTTTTTTTAGATATTTCATGAAGGATTCTGGTACGGATATCCTTAGCAATTTATATTCATTGCCAACTTTGAGAAAGTTTATTAAAGCTGTCTTCTGCAGTGGGACAGAATTTGAAAACCGAATTGTACAAACTTCTCAGATGAATAGGTTAGCAAAATGTAAAACACTATCTTCCTCACTTTGAAGTTTACAACTTTAATTTATTTATTTATTAAGGTTTAACGACACTTCAACAGCCAAGGTCATATCGTGTCGGTGACAGTTTTACGGGTGGAGGAAGCCGGAGAGAACCACCGAGCAACGACGAGCAGTTGCCAGCTCCCCAAACTCCGCACTGCAGCACAGACAGGCTTAGCTTGGTTGAAGACATGCGCACCATCGACGTGCAGTACGCCTTAGTATACGGCGTCATAGTACCCCCACGTGGACAATCAAGGTTAAGTGCCTTGCCGAAGGACATAACGCGGGAGTCCGAATCGATCGCTCAGCCGGTCACCAATCCAAGGACTAACCGGGCTCGACGTTGCTTAACTTCGGTTATCTGACGAGAACTGGTTACCGCAACGTCACCGCGTCCACTACAACTTTAATTTAAGCAGGCGTTTTGTGTCTCAGCCGTTGTTTTTAAACCAGATTGGGGACTTCAGTTTCTTATGAACTTTCAAAGGTTATAGATGTGTTCGTCACCAGTTGCAAAGCAATATATTTAGGCCTAACAAAAGTTAAAACTCTGTTTCTCGCCTCCCCCCCCCCCCCACCCCCGCATGGTCATTTTGGCTGTCGCATGCTCTCTTTTTATAACCAAAGGCAAACTTAAAAAAATAAAAATTGAATGGCTTATGTCTGCCTATTTTACCCAAACTAATAAAATTTATAAATTTGTCCACTTGAGTGCAAGAAGGCTTTGCAATGCTTTAGCATTGCAAAGCCTTCATGTACTCAAGGGACGAAATACAGCACCACCCATTCTGTCCTCCAGATTATGAGGCATAAAGCATAAAACAAACCAAGAACATGAACTTTGGGTGGCAAAGAAATAATTACAAAAATAAAAAATAAAATAAAAAACTGCCCGCCCGCATGCAATTTTACACAAAAATGGAGTGAGAAACAGAAGATTTATTTTGTGGGGGCCTTAGTGTTTGTGTTTGTTAATGGAAGCTAAATATAGACATTGTGAACTATTTGATAAAATGGCGACGTCTGTCATACAGAAGAGGTTGTGTTTGAGGAACGAAATCATCCGAGTTGCGACGTGTGCTCGTGCTTATTAAATCAGCACAATACAGGCCGATTATTTCCACGAGCCGATTAAATCCGCACGACGTGAGCGTGTTGTGTTCGCAGGCCTGGTGTTTTGTTGAGATAATTGCGGACACAAATGGTTTCAACTGCGGACGTATTCGGCCTCCCATTTTGTTTTAACCGAAGAGGCTCTCAAGACAATTGTGTCTGGACGATGATTACGTCCGCAAAACACCAGGATATTGTGTCCGCAAACGACCCTGTTGTATCCGCCAGCAAACCTCGGGATAATTATGTCCGCAAAATCTAAGTGGTCGAAGTGCGCGGGCCCTTTATATCCACAAAACGCAAGTAGATTGCGTCCGCCGGCTTGTCTGCGGACCCAACTGATGCGCGCTTTGTGGGCTTGTAGACATATTGGGAAGAAACACGCGATTTTTTTCAAATACCCCTTTTCAGTAATAGTTCATTCCATGAAAACTTCATCCTAATAGCCTTATTATTTATTATTTATTTATTTATTGATGTTTAAGGTCATATATTTATGCACAATGGCTAATCATGACCGTGACAGTTTTACGGGTGGAGGAAGCCGGAGTTCCCGGAGAGAACCACCGAGCAACGACGAGCAGCTGCCAGCTCCCCAACATCGTAACTCCACACTGCAGCACAGGCAGGGTTAGATTGGTTGAAGACATGCGTACCATCGACGTGCAGTACGCCTTAGTACACGGCGTCATCGTGCCCCCATGCGGGCAATGGAGATGAAGTGTCTTGCCCAAGGACACAACGCGGTTGCCGCAGGTGGGATTCGAACGCCTAATAGCCTTTTAATTACATTATATGCAACAGCCAGTAGAACCAAAGACTTATATTATTAGTCGGGATTGTTCATATGGATGCATTTTGTTACAGTTTATTGGATAGTGCCTATATGTACTCTACAATCAATTGTAATAAGACAAAATGATATTTGTACTTCAAAGTAGGGTCCTGCGAAACACACATAATTGATTCGAATCGAATCGAATCTGATCTATTATTCGAAAACGAATCGAGCCTCGAATCGAATCGGGGTGTCTAGAAGGTAACCTACCGACGGAAGAGGTTTCTGTAAACCCGATTTGTTATGACTGTAACAGCTCAAGTCCCGACTGAAAAAATATTCCAACTCGTCGATTCGACCCGAAGTTTGAGGTTCGCAGGGCCCTAATAAAAAAAAAGTACCATAGCGAGTCATGGTATTGCCCCAAAACACCAGTTAAACCATGGTTTATCGCGGCGTATTGGGGCAATACCATTGCTTATTTTATTTTTTATTTTATTCATTAATTTTTTATTTATTTATTTATTTATTTATTTTATTTATTTATTTATTTATTTATTTATTTATTTTTTTTATTTTTTTTTTTTTTTTGGGGTGGGGGGTGGGGGGGGGGGGGTATTATTTGTAGGTCGAACGTCGTTGGAACTAAAACCGTCAAGGTGTATGCACTGCAAAGAGCATTCCGTTATTACCTACCCCTCCTACAGCATAGTCAACGTCAACAGCTTTTGAAATAACGGATGTTTCCACACATAAATGTTAGAAGGAATAACGTTTATTATATAAAAGGCACCAGATCAATACATTCCACGCACTTATCAGCGTAAGTAAACTTAGAAAATGTATACAACAGCTGTCTGTGTTAACTTACGCCCACTAGTATTTACTCTTGAGTATGGAAAATCACAAGAATACAAATTCGAATTGACTGAGAGACGAAATCGAGACAAAAAGGATAATTCAGAAAATATTGAACGGAATAAAAAAAATATCTGAATAAAGCTGTTCAGCAAAGAAAGTGAGGTATAAGTCTTCAGAGAATGCTTTGTGCGCAAGTGCGGCGGAAATAGGCGGTCCGATGGTGCGCAGCTTTCGAAGCAACATAGAACATATCCCAGAAAGCTTTGAAACTGGTTCTTAAGAGCGCATTTCAGTGTACCACATTTCTGATAATTGTAGAGGGATGAATTTTCCTTTTCACTTAACCCTTTACCCAACGTAACGGCCAAAACCGGCCAGCGCTATTCTCAAAAAATCGCCAATTAATTTTCAAAATATTTTCATTTTTTGTCTCAAAAACATAGGTTATGACCCCTCGTTGGAACGAGCTCGTCGAGCTCGTTCCAACGAGGGGTCATAACCTATGTTTTTGAGACAAAAAATGAAAAAAATTAGTTATTCAAGAATTTTTTTTGCAAGTGTCGTCTGCTTTTCATGTTAGGTAAAGGGTTAAAGCTTTCAGCCTTTATCGCCACCTCTCACTGCCATGCCACTGGCATACAGTACGACCGCCGTGGATTGGCCACTCTATACAGGTGGGCAATAATATTTTATTCCAAACACTAATTATAGGAATAATCATCAAAAATTTAATTAATGAAGCACCGGGTACATCCGGTGCTTCATTAATTAACATTTTGCTGATAATGATTTTTATTACCTGGTAAACGCATGCGTAGACACGACTGCCCATGCGTGGATTACGACCAGTCCACGGTGGGTGTACTGAGCGTGGTTGATGACTTTCAGATCCTAGTGAGGCCTACTTTCATATTCCTCCGATCATCGTGCTCACGACTTTCAACTTTAGAGGGTTGGACCTAGTTACCATCCACCCTCACACCCCTACACCTTCTTTGTTTTATTTCACAAACGCGGACACGTTTTTAACACTTTACCTAATGTGACGACCATAAACGATCAGTACCATTCACAAAACATCCGCATTAAAATGTCATCATTTTTGTCACGTTTGCCCTCAGAACATAGCTTGTACCTCTCCAATGAGATCGCCCCAATGATGGATCATAAGCTGTGTTTTAGGCAAATATATAACACCTGTCGCATGTTGTCCGTCGGCCTGCAATCATAGTCCGTTACATTTTTTCATTTCCGGCTTCTTCTTCAGAACCACTGAGACAAGGGGCGTCTCGAAAGTGACCGATTTGGGGAAGTGGGGTGTAAACTCAATTTGTCCCAACTGTCATGACTTTAGTCCTGACAGAAAAATATTCCAACTGCATCATCAAGGTATGCCTTCTTCAAAGGCATGCCTTGATGGTGAAGATGAAATATTTATCAATGGGGATTATAGTTTTAAAAAACTCAGGAAATATATTTTTGGGTGAATATATGTAGTAGTCCTAATGCATGGGCTTCCAAACTTCTGATTTAGTTAGCACGTCTCGGACTCAAAATTAGTCATGCTGGGACCCTAATCAGCCACAGGCCTCAATTTGCAGAACACTGACTGCGTGTGTGACACAAGTCAAAGAATGTATTTTAGTCCCAATAGAAAGTACATTATTACCAGCAAGGGCGAATCAACATCTACTAATCCAGATAAAATTGTCCCAACTGGAAAATAACTGGGGGTGTCACCCTCCTCCTACAACCCCATATAGTTACGCCCCAGGCTGAGACAAGTCCAAGAGAAAATTTTTTGGGAGTATTCTTCCCAGTTTGTTCGAAAGAAGATGTTAACCACCATTTTTGGGACTCTTCCAAAAGGATCCCAAGTATTAAAACGGATTTCCCGTGCATCGCCAGACATATTGCGTTGAAATTTGGTATGCCAATTTATTTAGTGGCCGAGATTCCCCTTTTTCAAAGAACATCTCTTAGGCAAAATTCGAGATCGTTCCGAGCAGTTGCAAACTTTATCACATCTAAAACCTCCAACACATCACAGAGCTAAATATTTTGACTGTACGTCACGCATATTTCTGACGTTGCATTTCTATCGGATAACAGAAATGCCAAAACTCGAGGCAAGTTATAATATGGATCAAGGTCACAAGGGTCATCTAGGGGTAATTGAGTATAACTCACAAAAAGAAAAAAAATGTTGAAATGCGATTAACTGTTTATACTATCCACTCCAGTGCATTTTGTACGCTAAAAAGTCAAGGGAAGTTCAAATTACGGTCATCCTGACCTATATTGTCATGGAAATCGACTTTCGATAGATAATCTTATCTCCCTTGAAATTATTAGACGAGCGAGGAAGGTCAATGTAAGAAGCAAGTAATTGTTGAGAAGACACCTATGACATCAACAGAAAATAAGCCAGGTTTCCTTTCGTTACTTTTAATAAACGAAAACAACAAACAGCACTCGGAGCTGTCTGTTGTTTCCATTTATTAAAAGTTACAAAAGGAAACTTTGGCTTTTTATGGCAAGCTAGTTGGAGGCGCCGTGGCTCAGTAGGTAGAGGTGCAGGCTGCAAGCTGAGGGGTCCTCGGTTCGAATCCCACCTTCGGCAATCGCGTTGTGTCTTTGAGTAAGACACTTCACCCCCATTGCCCACGTGGGGGCACGGTGGTGTTTTGTACTAAGGCGTACTGTATGTCGATGGTCTTCAACCAATGCTAACCCTGCTTGTGTGGTGTTAGTATGGTGGGGAGCCTGACAGTTGCTCGCCTTTGCTCGGCGGCTCTCTCCGGGTAATCTTGCTTCCTCAACCCGTAAAACTGTCCAACACGAGGTGCCCTGGCTGTCGAAAGTTCCGTTAAACCCCAATAAATAAATAAATAAAAATTTGGCAAACTGGTTGGAAGCAACTATTTCACAGATAATTCATCATTTTGGATATCAATCAATATCACACTTCGACCCTGAGTTCCAATGCGTTCTGTGTGCCAGTAGGCACATAGAACACATTGGATCTCAGAGTACGACTTGCCAACACTAAACGTCCATTTTGTCTCTTTGTTTAGAGAACACATTGGTTCTTTATTTGGCGAACGTCTTTGTGCAGTAATTTGGGTGTTTTTATTCTACCCAGAAAAAAATGAAAAATCTAACATTCTAGACGATCATATCAATGGAAAGGACATTGTCTGTATTGAAAATCACGATGCACACACCGTTGAAGGTCACATACTTATGCACAATGGCTAATCATGAAGAATTTATATTTAATTTCGGCACCCCTTTTTGGAACACATGGCCTTTGGCACCCCTTTTTGTCGTATGAGGCCATGAGGGCAATGTGAAAAGCCATCAATGAGGCCTCATTGAGGGCTTTTTTTCATGGCCCTCATGCCCTCAAAGGAAATGAGGCTATGAGGGATAGTAAATGAGGCCTCATTGAGGGCTTTTCACATAGCCCTCATGGCCTCATACGACGAAAAGGGGTGCTGAAGGCCATATAATTTCCAAAAAGGGGTGCCGAAATTGGGGTGCCTAGGGATATGGTTGTTAAATTCCGAAATGAGGATAAGAGGGATAATAAATGAGGCCTCATTGAGGACTTTTTTCATGGCCCTCATGCCCTCAAAAGAAATGAGGCTATGAGGGATAGTAAATGATGCCTCAATGAAGGCTTTTCACATAGCCCTCATGGCCTCATACGACAAAAAGGGGTGCCGAAGGCCATATGTTTTCCAAAAAGGAGTGCCGAAAATGGGGTCCCTGGGGATATGGTTGTTAAATACCGAGATGAGGCTAAGAGGGATAGTAAATTATACCTCACTGAGGGCTTTTCTCATGGCTCTCATGCCCTCAAAAGAAATGGGGCTATGGGGGATAGTAAATGAGGCCTCATTGAGGGCTTTTCACATAGCACTCATGGCCTCATACGACAAAAAAGGGGTGCCGAAGGCCATATGTTTTCCAAAAAGGGGTGCCGAAATTGGGGTGCCTGGGGATATGGCTGTTAAATACCGAGATGAGGCTAAGAGGGGTAGTAAATTATACCTCATTGAGGGTTTTTCTCATGGCTCTTATGCCCTCAAAAGAAATGACGCTATGAGGGATAGTAAAGGAGGCCTCATTGACAAAAAGAGGGACTAAAAAAGGGATTCTGGGAAAATCTGAACCATAACATTACTCAAGTCCAAAGGAACGTACCCACGGGGCCTCCTCGGTACTATAGCACTACTATTATAAGCCAACGTTTGGCGGGCCTCAAAGGGATTCTGAAATAGTACAACTTGTTGTGTTGTTTGTGGTAATTCTACGAATTAAACGAGGATTCTGGGGGAAAATCCAAGCCAGAAAACAAAATTACTCCTGTTCAATCGACCCCCCCCCCCCTGTGCCCCTCGGTACTATAGCACTACGTGCTAAGCCGATAAAATCGGGAATCTGTAGTAAATAAAGTCAATTTCGGTGATTTGGAGGGATTGTCGGGTTGTTTGTGGTAGTTCTTGATTCAATCAAACACACCCTCCGAACATATCCCTGTCCCATAAGAAGCCTTTGAGTAACATAGCAACCACGCGCTCCCATAGAAACCAAGATGGCGGCCTCCCGTATATAAAATGGCCGACGGAAACACTATCACCCTAACAACACGCGCTGCGCACTCACATCACGTATCACTATGGGGATGACATCACAAGATGGCCGCTCACGCAGGTTACCATGACAACACAACGTGGCGCCACTGGGTCGCGTGACATGATGTCACTTCCGGGATCCCCCCTGCCCCCCCCCCCCCCCCCAAACAGGCCCGATCCATACATATCCTACTACTGACAGTGATCTGTTTGGTTGGGAAGGTTGAATCAATAAAAAGAATATCTATTCTCTCATTGAAATGACGAAGTTGCGTTAATCCATTATCTTGGAAATCAGTGAAATGTGGGCAGTGCTGTAATAAAAACAAATTCTCATTTCTTTGTTTGTTTAATAAAATATAGTTATTCTAAGACTTAACTCATGGCTCGAAGACATTGTCTCAGTAAGGGATTACGAACTTCGTTTGGTAAGCATAAGTAGGCTTTAATCCCAGAAACGGGAATTTCCGGATTCTCCGTTCCGAAAGACGGTCACGATACCCGGGAAATCTATATCACGGAACCGGGAATCAATCATGACACTGTTTGTGTGTTGAATTAAAGTTTTCTAAAAATGAAAAACAGCCCAACGAGGTGGCTGTCAAAAGATCCGTTAAATCCCAATAAATAAATAAATAAATAAATAAATAAAGAAATAAATTAATAAATAAATAAATGTCCAACGTAACTTTTGTCAGCTTTCGTCAGCCCTTAAACGGCTGAAACTTTTACAATCCTGCTACCTGAAGAACCTTTCTCACTAAATCACTGTAGCTCTCAATCAGCCTCTCTTCAACGGTAAAATATTCACTCGCTTCAAAGTTCAAACTCGTCTTCATTTTCAGAATCACTAGTATCTCTCACTCACTACCTCCTTCAATATCAACTCATTCTTCACTGTCGTCACCAGTCTCCTCGGCTGCAGAGGAGACTGGTGACGGCAGTGAGAGGAAGTTGAAGCCGGAGGAGGTAGTGGTGATAAAACTACCGATTCTGAAAATGAAGACAAGTTGGAAGCGGGTTTGGGTTTTCACACTTCTCTTTGGAAAACAACTTTTCTCGTATGGAGATGGCAGACTGCCAATAAAATATTTTCTTTAAAATTAAAATAAATGCATCTTGATACTCTTGTAAATTTACTTCATATTATCAGGGACTCTTTCCGATTCCCGGTTCTGGGTGTAATTTCATTCCCGATCCGTTACTATACAAAAGAGGGAATTATTAAACCCAAATCAAAAGTGGAAGGTTTAATAATGAAGAAAAATACTTATGTCTCATTAAAAAGTTTGAATCTCTGAATTGCGAATATCCTTAACAGAACGTCTTCTAAGTTTGTTCGATGGCACGGTTTGGATGAGTCCATTTTCAGTGTGTAGAGATCAATATTTTCAACCCGCAGCTTTACAGTCTTCCCCACTCCAGGCAGGCCTACCTACCAAGCCTATAGTAATCTCTCTGGGCAGCTCTGCTTCTCTTTAATAGAATGAAAAGTCTATACTTCAGCATTGTAAATGGTGTCTTATTGCACCCAGTGGACGTAATATTGCAAACGATCAGTCGGTTGAGTTGAGCTTGTCTGTATGGCTTTTCTGTTTGCGCTTATGTTGAACAGAAAAGTTTAACATTTTCCGGTTGTGCGGTAGTAATCTATCTTGCTACAAAAATTACAGCTTCAGAAGCTGGTATCTTTCAAACCAATGGCATTCAATGACCTATAATGGGAGGCCATCAAGAACTGCCATCAATATTCACAGTGCGTTATTTTTTTTTTGATACACTGGGCCACTCTGGTTATCACTCTAATTATTTTGATGTTATGCAGGATATATGTTTTCAAGAAAATAAATTTATAACTAGTGAAGTGCACGCGCCCTTCAGTGCACAGAGGTAGACATACAGAACATATTTTCTCCCTGCTTCAGTGCGTGGAATTTAGGTCACGTTCTCAGAATAGAGGGTGGTTGGCAATCACATCGGAGCACATGGATTCTTCTAATATCAATTGGCATTTTCTAGATAAGTTACTGCGATGTGGAGAGGGAGGGAAGCTACTTACAGTATAGTTGCCGTGGACTGGTCGTAATCCATGCGTGGGTAGTGATGTCCACGCATGTGTTTACCAGGTAATAAAAAGCATCATCAGCAAACGTTTAATTCACGAAGCACCGGGTTGTATCCGGTGCTTTATTAATTAATCTTTTGATGATTATTCCTATAATTAGTGTTTGGAATCGAATATTATTGCGTCCGTGGACATTTTGCCCTCCCGTGGAAAGTAAACAGGCCACGGCGGTCGTGCTGTAGTCGGGCAGCCAGAGAGAGTAGCCTTTCAATGTAGGAAAGTAAAAGGTGTTTTGGTCGATTCCAGGGTAACTTTTTACGCTGAATTCGAATCGGAAGTAAACCCTTTGCTACTCGAGATAATAAAGATAGCGTCGAAAATGGTCGCAAACACAACAGTATTTTCATAAATTCTTTTATATATCAGAATGCATCTTACACAATGTATATACCACCACTAGACGATGTGTCATGTACAACATTCATTACCGACTCACCAAGGTCAAGGTCATAGACAGAGATCAACACACGGAATGAGCATGCACAATTTTTTTCGAGTCCAGCCAAAGACATTTTAGTGGAGGTAAATATCACAATCAAACTTAGACAACATATGAACCACAACTAGGTGGAGTGTCGCATATAAAATCCAAGATCGACACACCAAGGTTAAGGTCACAGTAAGGTTCACCACATGGACTGACCATACACATCAACTCGCTTGTGTCCAGGCTATGACGTTTTAATGGAAGGAGACTGATAAGATGGCGTGTCGGATATACAATTCATGACTGGTCCACCACGGTCATGGTCGCAGAGAAAGGTCAACATGTGAACCCATTTTTAAGTATTTATACCATGATAACCTATTCTACTATACATGAAAAGTCTTTGACATAAATTTTAGCTTTACAGACCAACCGTGATGAACACGCCAGTAATGGGATTTCAATAGCAAAAATTTACACCTACAATAGAACTACATCCCCGTTGACCTTTGGTGACGTCGACCTGAATGCAAACTTGTCTAAATTTATCGCATGTCGCCTCACGAAGAGTGAAATGGAAGTGGCAATTATTTATTACGTTTTTAAATGGGTTTACCTCATACGATGCCAAAAATTAACAAACATGCATTGTCTCATGCTAATAAAGCATGCATAACTCGAAATAGTATGTTATTATGTTATTAAAATGAAAAAGGCTCAGTTTCTTTTTTTCATTTCATTTCGCGATGAAATTGACAGCGGAAGTACGGCCCACCGATGCTCGTGTAAACAAAAACAGATTCGCTCGTATGTACGTCTGCTGTTTAATAAAATCGAGAAAAAATAATAGCGACTCTTAATAATCTGACGATCATGGTATAAATAAAATATACCCAAAGTAGCTTGGTGTACCAAATGTTCACCACTCGTGGTGAACATTTAGTACACCAAGCTACTATGGGTATATTCTATATTTACTCCCTACCTTTGTAATGGCAGACGACTTAGCAATGAAATCTATACAACACATGTACCATCACTAGGTGGTGTGCTGCTCACAAAATGTTCCATACAAATATGCGACTTAGCGAAAATGACGTAGCGAAATGTTCAGTTTTTGTCTATCATCTTGGACGCCACCTTGCATACCTCGAGGCTTTCAGCGATTCAGTGCTTAAAAAGTTACCCTAAAACGGCCAAAAACGTTTTACTTCCCGACATTGCAAGGTTAGCTCCAAAATGGCCATTCGTCTACGGGACTAATATATTGGTGATTTATTATATGCTAGCCTGTGAATTATCGCAAGTTATCTAAAAGATATTTATAGATATCCTTCGACTCGGTGGATATCGAAGAATATCCCCCAGTAGCTTGCCAAGAGTGAAAAATAATATTTTCAGGTCCACGCGATGATTTTTTTCAGTAGCTTCCTAAATGACGTAAGGCTTCGGCGCATGACGCCGCCTTGAACGTCGCCTTGAAGGAACGATCCGCAGCTTTTTGTTATTGTCTTGAAACTGTTTGCAGTCGAAATGGGCTGAATGTTGCGCAGTAAAATGTCACGTAGCATATAACAAAAAGAAAATCTACGCTATTTCAGTGTATATCGAGAATTATCTCATGGGTGTGGACCTGAAAGTTTTATTTTTCACGAGCGCTTGCGCGAGCAGCGTAAATATCAGCGTCACTAAAACAGCGTAGATATCCTCTATTTATCAACTCACATTTATGTGCCTTTTGCAGTATTTATATCCTAGGAACAAAATACGTTCCTGCTTTCCCTGCATTATACCTCGTGCTGGGTTAGGAGTGTGTACCCCTCATCGGTAAAGGTGGCGCGTCTCCCGTGACAATATTTGTTAACTTTCCATGGCAATTGGAGAACACTGAGTACTTTTCAGGAATGGGTGTTATATTAGTTGACATTTTTCAGGAAAAGCGAAGGATAAGTCCCGGAGGTCCATCGGCAGAAACATTGCCTGTGCGTTTGATGCTATTCGATATGGCAATTGCGCGCAATTCCTACGCGCAATGAAGCCTAAATAAGCGCACAGTTCATGACAGGACTTCTAGTTTTAACTGTAGTTCATGTACCTTCATCCAGATATTTCTTGGGTTATATTGCAATAGCTATTCCTTCACTTTTTATTGCGCCTTGTTTTTTCATAGCACCCCCCCCCCCCCCTCCCAAAGATTGAGGCGGTGGATTTTTCTATACGTGAATAATGAGCGTTCCAGCAATCCACTTGTACAAAGATCAGTGCCCCTATAATTTAGTTCAAATTACATATACCCGTCATTAACCGAACACATATCCAGTACACAAACGTAAGAGTATGAACTTCAAGACGTGCTGGCGGTCATAGACACATCGGTCTATAGTATATTGTGTACTTGTGTGTTCAATACAGTTCAGTCATATCCAGAAGACATTCTTCCAGAGCTCTTGACATGAGAACAGAAAGCAAGACGGGGATTATTGAACGGGTTCTGTGTCAAGTAGTCCAAGGTATTAGCATTCTTCCACTTACTGCAGGCAAGACATATGACCTACCTTGTCAAAGGAATTTCACCTAATGAGTTTGTACCAGATTGTAACACATTTTAAAAAACTAAATGGTCTGCTTCGTTAAATTATTTGTACTTGGCGCACCAGTTTATTTATACACCATACACCAGGTCATTACCGAAAGTGGAAACATTTCTCTAAGCACGTTTCAAATGTAACCCATTACCCAACAATCGAATCGCCGACATATAATTACAGAAGGTTGACTCATCAGTCACACAACAACTGTTCACCAGTGGCATCTCATCCGCTGGGCTCACGTGGGTGGCGATAAGTTACCCAATCTTCGGAGGTATAGGGCGCTCCCCGGAAAAATGGGAATTTTATTCTTAATCCATTGTCTCGAGATGAGTGTTTTTATGTGGGTGAAAAAACTGAAATATACCAAACAACTGAAATCTCATCACGCTTTTGAAAACCAAAGCTAGGGGTGTAAGTATGGAGCAGGGGCGTAGCTAGGATTTCCTATTGAGGGGGGCCACAATATTTTAAGACTATGCAATCATCGCACGTTCTTCTGTAAACAAACAACATGGTATCACGTTTCGGAAATATTAGCAGACGAGCGTTTGTCGAAGAGAACAGAAATAAAAACATAGACCTCAAAGCCAAAGGACAGTTGACTCTTTTATATTAATTTTTGGGTGAACGCCGTTACGAGTGGAGGGAGTTGCACGGAATTCCTGTCGAGAAATTATGCGAATCCATTGCAAAATTCATAATATGACGTCATCTGAATGTGTCAATGCTCATTTCGCTACAAATTTTTAACCACTGTTGTGCCGGCGATGGGATTTAATTTTGTGGTATATACCTGTGATATACACAGAACTTTTGTACGCTCTTTCCGATAAGCAACAAAATTGCTCGATATAGCTGCACGTGCCCCTAAATTACTTTTGATTTCCTCAGGGTGTTTTGGTGGGGGGGGGGGGGGGGAATTATCTCTGATGGGGTTGGTTGGGGAAATCTCACACCCTTGGCCGATTCAGTCTCAGTAGGACAAAGTTTGAATCGGGTATGTGCTGATTAATTTGTAAGTCCGTGCGTCACAATTACTACATTGAGAGTAATCGCTTGACTGGACTGGTTACGTGAAATAATTCATGAGAGGTGAGGGACGTTGTACAAACACGAATGCGCACGAGTGTTTTACAATATAGTCCCTCGCCTCGAATGAATTATTTCACGTAACCATCCAGTCAAGCGATTACTCTGTTTATTACTTTTCATTATTAACGATAATTATATTATTTAACGCTTTACCTAACGTAACGGCCAAAAACGGCCAGGGCTATTCCCAAAACTCGCCAATTAATCCTCATTATTTTTTTTCTTCAATTTTTGTCTAGTCGAGCTCGTTCCAATGATGGGTCATAACCTATGTTTTTGAGACAAAAAATGAAAATAATAGTTATTCAAGAATTTTTTTTGCAAGTGTCGTCTGCTTTTAATGCTAGGTGAAGGGTTAAAAAAAGCAAAAAAAACAATGAAGTCCCCATTACACCTACGGCAAAGCGTCTTCGTTTGCGCGCACGGATGCATGATACAATTGTTGATTGCATAATTCACTTGTGAAGTTATTGTTTATAATCAAACCCGGAAAACACAGTAAATCACACTTTGGAAAGTAATAAATGGAGTTTATTCACAAACAAATTCTCCGTTTTGTTTTTTTTTTAAACTTTAATCCTATTGACAAATATTCCAGTCACATCATCAAGGGGCGTAATCGAGAATATTTTCTCAGCAGGGACTTGAGGAATGGCAGTGGGGCCATTTTTACACTTTAAAAATAGTTTACAATCACACCCAGCACCCCCCCCCCCCCCACCCCACCACACAAGAAACAAGAAAGTTAAAACAACTCAGATTTTAGCAGAGGCAGTATTGTCTGCTAATGACAATGTACGTACTACAATGGGGAAACCAGACACCATTCGGCGTCAAATCAGGCGCGTAAAGCATGGCATTCGGCCAACAGAACCAAAAACCCAACAGGAGATTGAGTTAAATGGGCTCTTTTGTTATTGTTTTTATTTATATGACGATGTGTTTTCTCTTGAAACTGAAAGTAAAATAAAAAAAAAGATTAACATGAAAAGTGTTGTTAATTTTGTTAATTTTCCCGGAGAAGTGTCCGCCCGCGTAATTCACAAAGTAAGCTGTTGAAACATTCAAAATTTTCCAAAAAATGTCAACAAAACCACGTCATTGGAACGGGCTCGTCGTCACATGATGTGGTTTTGGTGAAATTTTTTGGAAAATATTTAAAAAATTTAAATTAAAAGAATAAATTTTATTAAAATTTAAATTCATGGGGTAAAATTACAATTCATGGGTTATTGTCAGCCCAGTATGGGTTAAAGTCCGCCTCTTTATAAAATTTCAATTCATGGGTTATTGTCCGCCTAGTATGGGTTATTGTCCGCATGGGTTATTGTCCCATGTTTTTTTGTCCGCATGGGTTATTGTCCCATGGGGTTTTGTCCGCGCACCTTTTTGCCAGCCAAGTCTTAGTAATCAGGGGAGATAATCTTTTCGTAAGTCGATGTGAATGACGAGAAAAGTTGACCATGTTCAGTCGGAAAATTCATAAAATAACATTTCAAGCGATAGTGGAGATTATTTATTTATTAAGGTTTAACGACACTGTAACAGCCAAGGTCATATCGCGTCGGTGACAGTTTTACGGGTGGAGGAAGCCGGAGTTCCCGGAGAGAACCACCGAGCAATGATGAGCAGCTGCCAGCTCCACAACATCGTAACTCCGCACTGCGGCACAGGCAGGGTTTGATTGGTTGAAGACATATGCACCATCGACGTGCAGTGAGTCTGTAATGCTTTTTCATTGCAGATGGCGCCTTTTCCTCTCAATCGACGATAAATTGCTTTTTATTCGGCCAACTTTGTAATATCTGTCATTTTTCTTATAGTCTATTCTAGTATGCGTATTGATATTGGGTTCACGACGGAGATAGACAGCACCAATAGGGCGTAGTATCGTAACAATTGAAAAGTGGATTCGATTCGAGATTCCATTCGGTTTCGAATCTTTCGCTTGATTCGATTCGAGAGATACATCGTGATTCGCCGAACCCTATTCTAATAGTAACTCGATTAAACCTCTGCCTAATGATGTCGAAATATTAAAATTTCACCCCGCTTTTCCCCCTTTAATACAACTAGGACCTTCAGCGCTATTCACGTAAATTGCCATTCAATTTTCATTATTTTTCAATTTTTGCCTCGAAACATACCTTATGACCCCTCGTTGGAACGAGCTTGTTCCACTGAGGTGTCATAACCTATGTTTTTGACGTAAAAAATGAAAAAAATAGTTATTCACTAATTTTGTATGCAAGTGTCGTCTGCTTTTCATGTTAGATAAAGGGTTAACCAATTCAGACTTGTTTGACAGAGTTTATTGAGCTCAGTCAAAAAAGTTTGAATTTCTTCAATCCCTTTTAGTTGCATTATGAGAAAAAAATCGCTGCTTGATATTATATGTTTTCACATCAATGCACAGAGGGTTAAACTTTATTTCAGATGTTGAGTAGCTTTCAGTCATTTTCTCACTATATATAGCAACAAAATTCATTTTTGGGCAATCGGCTATTCAGGCTTCAGCTCGCAGGAAATTCTGCAACCAATTAAGACATAAATGTCTGGAGTAAAAAAAAAAACGTGCGAGACGCCACCGCATGACTGGAAGCGTTCACCACAGTCAAGTATATAACGACTGTTTCGGTCTGTGTAGATTCTAGAATTCTCAAATCTCAGGCGCATGGTCGGACAGTTGGATCCATGGACCAACACTGTTCACCTATATGTCCACCACACGGGCCTCGAGGTCCTTGACCTGGAAATCGCTACTCGCCATGTCCACAAGGACTTCAAGGTTTGATGCCAAAAGTCGCAAAAATCCTGAGGATCATTTCTGGACGAAAAGGATTCGATGAATGAAAAGCCAACAATATTATTAAGAGTGGCAAGAGACAAAATAAAAGTATCGGTAATATTAATTATGCTGAAACCAACTAACGTATAAATGCTAAGCAGTGGCGGTTGGGGTCTTCGTGAGATATAAAGGTGAACGGGTTCGGCCCTGTGGGAGGAAAAGTGTGCTAGAGTATCAGTATCAAGGCGAGACTTGCTGCTGTAAGTATAAATCGACCCGTGAAGGCATCAAGCACCGACGTGCAAGCCTTTGCGCAATCTCCGTTCATGTTATTATTTTGTACAGGCGTGTGCCATCTCTCTCTCTCTCTCTCTCTCTCTCTCTCTCTCTCTCTCTCTCTCTCTCTCTCTATGTAAACAACATTTTGGACCCCCGCTGCCTGAGATCTCCTGGACTTACCCCGCCCTCTCCCATTAAGTGAGCCGTCTCTGAGTCTGACACGATTATTGCAATTTTGTTGCAGCGTTTCGTTGCGTTATGCATCAAGTCCATAATTTTAAGTTTGAGTTCGAATCATTAGCAATCTATAATTTCTCTTGCTCATATTTCCTCTTTTTTTTTCTTTTTTTTTTAGTTTTTTGGTTTAGATCACCAGGGCAGCATGGGGGCTTCCCTTCTTTCCTGCACTGTACTAAGTCAGAGAATCGAACGAATTCAATCTCCGATTCATAAAAAAAAGTCTCAAAACGGTAAAACTCAAGACTTGGCTTTTTTGAAGATTGAGCTCAAAATTGATCGCAAGGATTTTTAACTGTGGCAGATAAATAATCTGCCTTGATCTCTTCTGAACAAGTTCAATACGAATCGATCGCAACCGTCTTTTCTCTTGCAATGTTTTGTGTGATTATTACGATAAAAACGACAGACTCAATCGGTACAAACAGATAAAACCATAAAATACATTAGTTTATGAGTTTATTGGCATTCGTATATATCGACACTGAGTACGCGACCCTGATTTTATACTTCTGTGTAGACGTTTCTTAGGTACTCCGCCCGTGACGTAATTTGTATGAACTGTTTCAACCTCGGGTTGAAGTGGGCTTGTTTGGTATTTGTCGGGAGGTTTACCTTTTATCCAAAGTATTCGATATCAATTTTTCTCAATTTTTATGAAAAACTTCAGCAAAAATATATCACGTACTCCTCATTGGAACGATCTCGTTCCCAACGACGGGTGCTTCATTAATTAAAATTTTACTGTTGATGATTTTTATTACCTGTTAAACTCATTCGTGGACATCATTTCCCGCGCGTGGATTATGTCCAGTCCACGGCGGCACTTTTACATTAAGGAAATTGTGGTTTTGTCAAATAGTCACAATTTTTTTTTTAATTTACAGCTTATTGTCCTTTTAAGTAACGATTTAACCCTTTACCCAGCGTAACGACCAAAACCGACCAGCGCTATTCACAAAATTCACCATTCAATTTTTATTACTTTTTCATTTTTTGTCACAAAAACATAGCTTATGACCCCTCATTGGAACGAGCTCAGCGCGCTCGTTCCAATGAGGGGTCATAAGCTATGTTTTTGACGCAAAATTGAAAAATATTAGTGCTTCAAGAATTTTATTTGCAAGTGTCGTCTGTTCTTCGTGTTAGATAAAGGGTTAACCCTACAGCCCATCTGTGCTGTACGATTAAGTCATCAATGTTGCTCCTTTACTGCTTGGTGTTCATTATGCTGTCTGTATCTTCCGTACTGTTGGTGGCCTGTCGGCCCAAAATGCAATTACCTTAAATAACCGTTACCAAGCGACCCTCAATCCGTCCATGATATGCCAAGTAACTTTTAGATGTTCAACCCACACTGTTAAGTTAGTCAATAAGAGACTCAATTTTGATTTTGTAGGGATGGTTAGTGATAATTCCAGCAGCATTGGATGAAATTATTTCAAATTACCCTTACATTTTCTTTTTCGTTGCGCCGATAAGGTGGAGTGCTACATTTCGCAGGAACGAACCCCGAAGACACAATACACTTCAGTAATTCGTCCCCTGAGTTCCAATGTGGGGTCATAACCTGTGTTTTTGAGACAAAAAATGAAAAAATTAGTTGTTCAAGAATGTTTTTTTGCAAGTGTCGTCTGCTTTTCATGTTATAGGTAAAGGGTTAAGAATAGTTTTTCAGTTTTTGATGTGAGCTAGCAACCTCATTTATTGGGATCACCTTGTTTTATCGATACCCTACCCTATACACCTCGATGCTGTGACTGCATGGCTACTCCGCCCCTTACACACATACGGCATCTAATCGAAGATTAGTCAATATTGCAAACGTCTTTGGCTACCTGGGAGCGCGGTGGCTCAGTAGGTAGAGGTGCAGACTGCAAGCCGAGAGGTCCTCGGTTCGAATCCCACCTGCGGCAACCGCGTTGTGTCCTTGGGCAAGACACTTCATCTCCATTGCCCACGTGGGGGCACGATGACGCCGTGTACTAAGGCGTACTGCACGTCGATGGTACGCATGTCTTCAACCAATCTAACCCTGCCTGTAATGCAGTGCGGAATTACGATGTTGGGGAGCTGGCAGCTGCTCGTCGTTGCTCGGTGGTTCTCTCCGGGTACTCCGGCTTTCTCCACCTGTAAAACTGTCACGGTCATGATTAGCCATTGTGCATAAATATGTGACCTTAAACGCCAAGAAATAAATAAATAGTCTTTGGCTACCTGATGAATATTCAATACAATATGACTCCACGAAGCTTCGAAATGCTGTAGTCCAGGCACCAATAATTCAAGTCTTGGCGAGAAACAAAAGTGAGCAATATTTATATTGACGAAAGAACGTTTGATCGAGATCGAGTGTATGTCACTTGTGCTGCGGTTTTTACTGACCATTTATTTAGGGCTGCACGGTATATCGATAAACCGATATATACCGATATTCAACCAATATCGATTGAATACCGGTGTAATTATAAAAATATCGGTTTATCGTCATTATTTATTTACACACAATTTAATTTTCAGGATGTCTTGAGTTTTTTAACTATAGCCCCGAATGAATACTATTAACCCTTTATCCAAGAAATCGTCTGCTTGCTCCCTCGTAATTTTCAAATTCAGCAGTTGAAAAAAATAAATTTAAAAAATTTCAACAAAACCATATCATATGACCCCTCATTGGAACGAGCTCGTTGAGCTCGTTCCACTGAGGGGTCACATCATATAGTTTTGTTGAAATCTTTGGGGGAGATCTAATAAACTAATTTTGAAAATAATAAATTTTGATATCGTCTGCGTTGGGTAAAGGTTTTTCGAAGGCTAATTCGTTCCGACTGTGATGCCTCGAGTCTCGATTGTGGTACTTGTGTTCATATATCTGAACAGTTTTCGATATACAGGTATACCGCAGTATTTTTTGTATACAGATACCGGTATTCAGTTTTTGAATATCGTGCAGCCCCACATTTATTGCATGGCGCGGACCCGGAACATGGCGGAAATTGTGATTAAGGGGAGCGGTATTCAGTTTTTGAATATCGTGCAGCCCCACATTTATTGCATGGCGCGGACCCGGAACATGGCGGAAATTGTGATTAAGGGGAGCGTGAGAGTTCGTCACGAATTGCAGAGGATTGCATGGCAGCTAAGGTCTCCGGATGAAGGGTTCCATGATCCCATCATTGGAATGTATCATGTTATTGCCCACAAATGCCTTGATACTCCAGGCTGAAAGCTAGGAATACCGGAGTATTGTGTGGCATTAAATGGAGTGCCATGATATCTTTTATAAGGGCTCCCTGGCTGGCGCATGCGCGGGCATTTCTCACTACGTGAGGTCATTGGCACTAAAAGCTATTAAGACTAAACTTTTGTTTGCAAAAATATATGTCAGGATTATTACAAATTATCAGTTTACTGCAGGGCTGGGAGGAGTTAAATTTTTCCTTAACACGTTAACATGTTAAATAATTCTGTGTAAACGAGTTAAATGACTTTAAATGTTAAAATGAACAAAATTTTAATAACTTCCGCCATTTTTATTGTTTTGAATTTGAATATAATTGAACTTACACACTGTTCGTCTCTTGAGTTCCAATGTGTTCTATGTGCCTACTGGCACAGAGAACCCATTGGATCTCAGGGGACGAGTAGTTAAGATAGTTCTCTCAGGTTATCATTCAGCGATGTTTTCATTTAAGAATACAATCACTGCTGCCGTTTTCTTAGAAAGAGATATCCACCGTTGCTCGAATACCAGTTCTTACATGGAAAATAGGCATTCGGATGAAGCTGATATTGGTGTATCGTCAAATATCGGCGGGCCAACTTCGCCAACGTTGGTCGGAGGGCTACGGACATCTTAAGAATAATTCGTGTTCTTTAATTTCGTCAAACTGCGCAAAATTCGACGTCATCGGCACGCGTGATCCGTCTTGGGTGAACACAAGATAACGACACAATGCTACATTTTATACAATTATAATCTTCAATGTTAAACGTTATTAACTTGGTTACATTTCTTTAACGTTGTTAAAATAATTTAACACGTTAACGTTTGAAACGTTAACTGCTCCCAGCCCTAGTTTACTGACTAAAAGAGCAAAACACTTTATTGTACGCACATGTGTGTACTTCGAAAATTAGGAAGATCTTGAGAAGGGGCATGCTTCAGTTTATGCTAACCATGCTTGTGTGGAGTTAGTATGTTGGGGAGCTGATAGTTGCTCGCCGTTGCTCAGTGGTTCTCTCTGTCATGGTCATGATTAGCAATTGTGCAGAAATATGTGACCTTAAACACCAATAAATAAATAAATAAATAAATAAATAAATAAATAAATATAGGATTAGGTAGAGGTTACAGCTCAAAACGTCGAATTGGCAGGAGTTTGACGTGGGAAAATCAGTGGCGGATCCAGGATTGAAAAAGGGGGGTGGAAAATTGAGTGGCAGAGCCACGAGGAACCGAGCACCGCAGGCACGAGTGGGGGAGAGCTCGAGAGGGGGATATCCACCGTCTCTTATTGGGGTGGGGGGGGGGGGGGTCCTGCCCCTGAAAATATTTGAAATTTTGATCGCGGGAGACTCATTCTGGATGCATTTCCTTGTGTACTCGAGGAAATTTAATGCTTCGTAAATGACCGATTTTTACACTACATTTCTACCTATTGCAACATGATTCAAGTTAAATAGGTTGAACAACTGAGTGTTTATCGGACCTTGCCGTTATCGCAATGCACGGATTTGAGTTACCTGTTTCAAAACAGGAAATTTGTGAACGTTATATTTCCAAGCACCCTCGGCGTGTGACTAGCCAATCATTATTCATCGCATGAACTTAAGGTGATAATATTTCATCCAAATAACATATATCAGACTATTTTCGTTGTTGAATCGACATTTACGTTGACTACGATTGGTACAATGTATGGTCTGTAGTCTGTACCTCATTGAGGTACAGACTACAGACCGACCATACATTGTACCAATCGTTTATACGACGGTGTATAGTCGCGAGAACTCCTCGTGTAAAGATAATTTCAATACAGGTTGAATTTGACTTTGAAAAATTGCTTGTTGTCTCCCCTTTCAAATATCAAGGGGAAATCCACCCTATCCACCCCCACCCCACCCCACCCCCCCCCCCCCCCCCTATCCGCCCATGAAAAAATACTGGCACATGTCAGTCTCCGCGTGATCAGAGTTATCGTGTTTCCATATACGCTTTGTCGTATAATAGTAGTGCTATATAAAGAAACAAATTTACTCGTGTGAAATTAAGATCGATCATTAAAGTATATTTGTAACATGTTATCAGATATATACGCTATAACGTACTTTTGCGTGAGATTCATTGATTTGTTAAGAAGGTAATAAAAGCGTGACGTTTTCAGCCCATGTTACCAAACATCATTACCTGCTGTGATTGAGATGTGAAGGTCACATCACTGTTTATCTTATTGTTGGTTCGCCAGAGGCCGTGTGTTTGAATAATCAGTTCCTAAAATTGTTGTTTCAGTTTGCCACGGGGCTCGTTCGACGCAATGTCAGCAGCTATAGTCGTTCGGTTTGTTGAGGTAAAGCACTCGAAAATGCTGACACCGCTACTGCGAGGAGAGACTAGATGCGCTTTCTGGATGCCATAAATTCAACGAGAATTTTTTTTTTTTTAAATGGAGAATCACCTAAAGGTTGAGGTCTAAAAAATACTTAACAAAAAGTTTGCTTTGGATTTTTTTGTCTCACAGTAAATCGGCCTCTGTGTGTGTAAAATGTCATAAACCCAGCTTTGGAAAACCGTTTGTCCGATCGAGCAAAAAGTATGAAATATAATTATATTTTTTTATATTCGCAGAAAATTTGGTTTGCCTTCCTGGATTTGTTTTGTTGAAGGTTTAACATGCCGTGAGTCGTCATTTTCACTAGTAGACATCAAGGGTAGAAACAAAAACAGCTTGTCTGGGAGAATTAATTTGAAACTAATTTATATCAGTGGCATAACAGTAATATTGGGGGCCCTTATGCCAAACACTGTAATTATTCAGTATAATATATATATATCTATATCAGGGGCACTGGAACGGCCCAAACATTGGCCAGACAATAACACCCAGATCCCGAAGGCCGCTCGTTTGGAGGGGTTTTGATTTCCGGAGGCTCTCAGGTGGCTCCTGAAGGCACCCTGAGCTCCAAAATGTTGGAACATTTCAACAGTGAGTATTTTTTGTTGGTAAAATTTGGTTAATTAAAAAAATAGGAGCTACTAACTTCAATTCCACTGTGTTTTTTCGAATTGTTGCCATCGATTATATGGGGAGAAGAAAAACTTTAATGTGGGGGCCCCACATTATGTGGGGGCCCTGGGCGTCCACCCAGTTTGCCCATTCGTAAATGCGGCCCTGTTTAAATTAAATGTTTAAATTACCTCTCTCAGATGCATTTTGGGACTGTTTCTTTAGTATTCCAACCGCTTCAGAAGCGGTTGGAATACTAAAGAAGTAGCCCTAAAAATCTTCTCATTTAACTGGTCATTAATAGCCGTCATTGTGTGCACAATATTAAAGAAACAAGACGATCTATAAGCGCACGATTTTCGGATATATCATGATCGGCAACGTTTTTGCCCCTTGGTCGGGGCGGCTCCGGCGCCCCTGTATATATATGTCATATTCTAGCACACTAACTGGGCACATACATTCTATTCAGTACAAAATCCACTCGGCCTTGACTAGCTTAAGAAGTTCTAGTGATGGTTAGTGGTTACAGTGTGGCCGTCCTTGACTGGTCACTTTCCATGGGTGGGTAATGTTTCCGCGGACGCAATAATATTAGATTCCAAACACTAATTATAGGAGTAACAGTCAAAACTGTAATTAATGAAGCACCGTGTACAACACGGTGCTTCATTAATTAATTTTTTTCTGATCATCGGGTGATTTTCGTTCGCTCCTTTGTTCGTTTCTGTGTTCGTTCCTTCGTTAAGTGGTCAGCACCTTAAACGAGAAGAAGTCATGTTGGCGTTGGTTGGTTTCGGATACTGTTTCGACGGTTTGATGTAATAACTTGTACAGAATGCATCCACATTTGGAAATAAATTAAAATGAAAATTGTTTTGCCATTTGAACTACTGTCTCGTGTTGTCATTTGCCACGTACACAACCACGTAATTGGTTTCAGAGAATGTCGACCAGATTCTTTATGCAAGTTGGTATTGATTGAAGTATCCAACCCCAATGCTTCAACTACAACACTGTTTAGACCCTTCTAAATAACGATTTTTCCCAAAATGATGGAATTGATGGGGGCGTCTAAAAACACGCAATTGCTGGGGGCCCTTAGGAGACGCCTAAGCCTCGTTGAATGGACGTTGCGCCACTGATGTATTTATTTATTTATTTATTGGAGTTTAAGGTCACATACTTATGCACAATGGATAACCATGACCGTGACAGTTTTAGGGGTGGAGGAAGCCGGAGTACCCATAGAGAACCACCGAGCAACGGCGAGCAACTGTCAACTCAACATTCTAACTCTGTTCAAGCTCCGCTCAAGCAGGGTTACAGCGGTTGAAGACATGTGCACCATCGACGTGCAGTACGACTTAGCATACGGCGTCATCGTGCCCCCATGCAGGCAACCGGGATAAAGTGTCTTGCCCAAGGACACAAAGCGGGTCGTCCCGGACGGGGCTCGAACTCGGGACCTCTAGCATAGAAGTCCGACAGTCTTCCACTGAGCTACCGCGCCCCCGTGCCACTGATGTATATATTATGTTAACCCGTAACGTAATGTAACGTAACGGCCACACCCGATCAGCACTGTTCACAAAAAATCGACATCCAATGTTTTGCTGAATAACATAGATTACGATCTTCATTGGAATGAGCCTTCACACAAAATACACAATGGTGTTATTCTTAGAAGAGGGAGGATAAATGTGTGTAATGTTTGGAATTTCCCATGCGAACCGACCAAAACTGTATGGCATAATACATTTGTTCAAGGGAAGGTGTCTCCCGTGCTCAACCCGATGTCGAAGGCCTCAAGAGTTGCTGTATTATTGTCAACTGATGATGTCAGCTTTCGTGTGGAGAAAATGGCTTCCTTTCCATGATCAGATTACATCAATACCGTGTGAAAGTCCAGGACTTTAAATTGTGATGAAATTAGTGCACGGACTATAGTGCGAAACAATCACAAGTTCACAGTTCACAAAAGAGCACGTATGGGATACATCATTATTTTCCTCCAGTGAACTTCACTTTCCCACGGCAAAGCAGGCAGGGATTTATTTTACGAATATCGAAAGGCAGAGTCGCTTCAAAACTTATAACAACAATGATGCAGGGATCCTTTTGGGTGTCTACGGGGGCCGAATATGGGACCCATTTCCAATGACATTTTGGCATGATTTTTCTTTTCCCAATTCAAACCCAACATTTCCCAATCTCAGTCTTCATTCAAATAAACAAATAATCCTTCTTTAACCCTTTACCCAACGTAACGGCCAAAACCGGCCAGCGCTATTCACAAAAATCGCCAATTAATTTTCATTATTTTTTTCATTTTTTGTCTCAAAAACATAGGTTATGACCCCTCTTTGGAACGAGCTCGACGAGCTCGTTCCAAAGAGGGGCCATAACCTATGTTTTTGAGATAAAAAATGAAAAAAATTAGTTATTCAAGAATTTTGTTTGCAAGGGTTGTTCTTCTTTTCATGTTAGGTAAAGGGTTAACTCTTAAAAGTCTAATTTTGGCTTTCGTCACTTTTTACTGCAACAAAACAGGCACATCAACATGCAGTTTTAAGATACATTTGCAAGTTTCACCCCAAGAACCTTGTCAGTTGTTTCTAAGTAAGTCACGGCTGCCTGTATTGGCAGCCAAGACTTGCCTAAACACAACTGCAAAGCCACAGAATGTCGACTGTTAACGGGTGGGAATATGCATAAATAAATTCATTATTTAATAGTATAATAACAATTTATTTGATAGAGATTAGAGAGACTGGTCATTTTTTCATGTAACTGTTTGTTATATACCTTACTACATGTACTATACATGTAGTAACTAGGTCTGCAACGATACGTCCCACTCACGATACAATATGTATCGCGATTTTTTTTCACGATACGATTTTTTCACTATACATTACATGCAGTACATTGAGAGTGAATTATCAGTAATAAAGGGCCCACAAACTGCACAGAGTCCAACTATCATTTGGCCAGTAACATCCAATTTCTTTTTTAGTGCCTGAGAAAGACAAGCAAGTTTCAGCCAATAGACCTCTGGGAGTCTGGGTTCAACTCAGAGGTGAGAGGTCTGTTGCCTCAAACTATGCTTATAATTTAGACAGAGTTGATATTTTACTGAAATACAAATGAACAAGTGGAATCATAGGAGTCTGAAATTCAATCAGAACAGCTATAATTCACTTTCAACGTGATATTTACGTTCCCAAAGTAATCCCCTTCTGAAGGGGATTACGTTGGGAACGTAAATATCACGTTGAAGGTGAATTATAGCTATACTGATAGAATTTCAAACTCCTGTGGTGGAATTATAAGTTGGAAAAGCACAAAATAGACTTGTTGGGCCTGAAAATGCAACTTCTGGCTACATCATGCCAACCTTCTGGAAGTGTATCGTTTGTATCGTGATACTCATGAAACATACGATATGTGTATCATGTACAAATGTATCGCGATGCATTGAAATCGCGATGAATCGTTGCAGCCCTAGTAGTAACTTCTAGAGCTGTTTTAATGTTCTCTGCTCGATATGAAGGTAACATTTCTTATTTTTTGTGTGTTTGTTTTCCCAAATAAATACCCAATTTGAGCCTTCATGATGCGTATTTTCCTAAATTGCATGGGCCCCACACCCTTTCCCAAAGAGAGCAGAAGAATCCCTGTGATGGTTTTACCATCCTTTGATTTGCCACGGTCCTCTAAAGAGGATGAGTTCATCAAATAAACCCCAGGGTCATTCCTCCTACTATACATCTAATCCCCCATCATTCGGACACAAACTGTTTCAAAATACCCCCGTTGGTTCTTTATTGGTCTCCTCGACTGCAATACTGAAGATATTTCCTCCCGTACTCACTCCTCTACCTATCTCTCGTGCTTTCATCCCATTCTTTCTTTCGGTAAATTAACCCTTTACCCAACGCAGACGATATCAAAATTTCTTATTTTAAATATCATTTTTTAAAATTTTTCAAAACATTTCAACAAAACCATATCATGTTACCCCTCATCGTTCCAAAGAGAGGTCACATGATATGGTTTTGTTGAAATTGTTTGAAAAATAATATTTTTTCAGCTGCTGAATTTCATATTACGCGGGCGGATATGGTCGATTCGTTCGTTAAAGGGTTAAGAAAATCCGAATGACAACACATCGATAGTCTTGTGCATCGCGCTTGCACAAGTTATTATTACACTAAAACACCGGCGTATTATTTCGTGCCCGCCTCTCCCTTTCTAGGACAAATAACAAAGATCCCGTGGAAGTCAAGTAGTTCGAATGGTCAAAATAGGTTTCAATTCATCATACTCAAACGCATTTTCTATAGAAAATTATTAAATTGCATTAAAATGTTTTAACAACTCAAAACAGTTAGAAACACAAATACAGCAACGTGTCAGAAGTCGAAATTACAACAGTCCGAGAGCGGCAATGCTGAGATACTGCATCAATAATGTATCCTCGCAGCTTTCTCACCGAGACTTCCCCTTAATTTTACTGCGTGAACATTGATGGGGGATGGAGTAATTTGCTGCCCCAGTTCATCCCATCTGTGAACGCGGGGCAGGCGGGTTGCCAAGATTTTTGTTTGGGAGGTTCGCAAAGTGGCGATAGACGATCACCTGCTCCGAAAAAGGGGGAGGGGCGTACATAGTTCGCCCGCGCGGTAAACACTTAGAAAAAAGAGTTTTAAATGGCGCTCGGTGGTAGCATCTGGGAAATATATGTTGAATTAAGGATCTAAAATATATGCACTGTTTTATGTGAAAAATTATATGCAAAATAGATCGACAAAGTTGATAGGCATATTTTATTTTCCACGTATATATTATACCTATAAATGTACTTTTGTTAATGTGTGATTCTGGAGGATATTAAAAAGCGATAAGCTCTGTGTAGCATATGGGGCCTGTAACACCAGGGCCGTGCAACTAGTTTCTGTGAAACGCCTAGGCACCTTGACTCTTTTTATAGGGGAGGCAAAAAAAATATCAAAGTAGTGTCCAGTCGTTCCTCAGAAACTCCATCTGAATGAAAACAATTATGTTTTTAACCCTTTACCTGATATGAAAAGCAGACGACACTTGCAAACAAAATTCTTGAATAACTAATTGTTTGTCTCAAAAACATAGGTTATGACCCCTCTTTGGAACGAGCTCGACGAGCTCGTTCCAAAGAGGGGTCATAACCTATGTTTTTGAATAAAAAATGAAAAAAATTATTAAAATTAATTGGTGATTTTTGTGATTAGAGCTGGCCGGTTTTTGCCGTTACGCTGGGTAAAGGGTTAAACAGCTTAACCCGACACATCGCACTCTCTGTGGCTAAGCCCCGTTATATCAAAATTTTCAAATCGCAAATCGGTCATAGTCCCTCCAGAGGAAATCCAGTTTTGTGGCGAGATGCGTTCGCACCTGACAGCACCTCCCCTGGTCATGAGCTTGCAGGGATTGTGTATGGAAAGCATCTTTTGGATCAACAACAAAAATACGCCAATCAGTGAATGGAATCAACAGTCCATTCAACCTATACATAGACAAAACAGTAACCCCGAGTACCAAATCCCACAAGTATCTCCCCAGAGTACTCGCAACATTAATTTTGAAGGTCAATTGTACTGTTTTGCATCTCTAGCAGAAAAAGTATTTTTTATGACCTCGGAGGTTCGAACGTTACGATATCATTATTATTATTCCCACCATGGATGACAAGTTCGTCTTCACTGTACTCGATGCTCTAAAGGTAAATTACAACGTTTCCATGGCCTGAGGCAAACAGAGGCAATCTACTCCTATGGGAGCTGTCAATATTCATCCAAGTTTTATGTTATAAAATATAATTACTTGTCAGCTGATCTACGTTTTATTTAATTACAACGAACTCGATGCCTCTCTATATCACGTGAAAAGTTCCGTACATTGGTCTATCAGTCTGAGGGACTCCTTGAACTCCATTCCCATGAGGGAGGCTCCCAATCCCTTCCTGGATGTTTTTGGTCTGGGAAGCAGGAAATGCCCTTTTCATTCAAGAAAATAATAACCAATATACATTTTTATCTTACAATCAACATGTATTTTGTCTGTATTAACTCCGCAACTGTCGTGTATCCAACTCCCTGATACAGATGTTTGTATCAGGGGGTCGGATACAAGCACGTTCCTTTCGCGTGAGTTCCATTTTTTTTTTGTTCATCCGTACAATAAATACTTCGTTATATATTCGTCTACATTCTTTACGTATCCCCAGTATATTGTAAGATAAAATGATTTTCGACTCGTCGTGATCTGCCCTTAGAACCCGGATCTCGACTCGGATACATATTTTGTATATCCACATAATGGTAATAATCTCTATAGATCGTAGGGAGAACCTCCCCCAGCCCACTTAGCCAACTTGAATCCCTACTGCGCTATTTACCTCCAGACAGATCTTCACGTGAAAGTTGCGCGATCGTGCTCGTGCTTCGTTATTTTCGACGTCCAAAAAAGAGAGGAGAATTTTACCCCCTCCACAAGAAAGCTTCATTCTGTGATTGCTCATTGGATTCAGACACTTTAGACATCTGTGCAAGTCTCTTACCCGTTCGGATGTCTAAGGTATCTGATCGCAATGCCATGATGCCATGAGTCTAAAATGGCCATTTGAGGACCTCCTCCTCCCACCTGTTCCTTACTTGCCGACCCCTACCCGCCACTAGGAGGCTTTATTCTATGATTTCTCATTTCATTTGGGTATCGTAGAGATCTGAGCGGGTTTCTAACCCACTTTGATCTCTGAGGTATCTGATTGCATTGCTATGATGATATGATCCCAAAAGGCCATGTGCGCCCCCCCCCACCCCCCCCCCCCCCCCCCAACCTGGACATGACGGACATCTGCAATTTTTTGCAAACGAAATTTGGAAATGGAATCCCGAAAATTTTCCGAATTTGGACGATAGAAATTTCGTCAATTCCCGAATCCTTGTCCGAAAGAAATTATACAGATGACTGAGTGGGCAACTCGTCTGTTAATGATTTGCGTCTTTTTTATTCCAATTCGTTTGGGGAAACTTATGTTGTTTGTCCTGAGCCCGGGTCTTCCTACTCCGAATCCACGTGACCTGTTACTCTCTGCCCTCTCTCTTCGGTCCTGGGAAATTCTGACAGTTTCTTATTACTACTTGGTGGTTCTGTTGGGGCCCTCCGGCTTCCTCCGTTCATCAAAAAACAGGAAAACAACCAAACACCGCCAGTAGAAGTGACAAAAGGTTAAGCCTCAAAGACATATCTTCTAGATTTTCGGCCCTTAAATCCTCCATTATCATTGGGATGGATAATTTTAACCTATTCAATGTTGAGTTGAGCATGTGCATGTTATCAACAAACCTATCAATTACAAATGGGAAGTTCCTGTCTAGACCTATGTTTGTGTGTTGGGGGTAGTCAGCAACATATTAGACAACCCCATAGGGCTGTAGAATTGAGCTATTACGGATCATCTTCACTGACTTTAACCCTTTACCCAACGTAACGACCAAAACCAGCCAGCGCTATTCTCAAAAATCGCCATTTAATTTTCATTATTTTTTCATTTTTTTGTCTCCAAAACATAGGTTATGACCCCTCATTGGAACGAGCTGGTCGAGCTCGTTCCAATGAAGGGTCGTATCCTATGTTTTTGAGACAACAAATGAAAAAAAAAGTTATTCAAGGATTTTTTTTTTTTTGCAAGTGTCGTCTGCTTTTCATGTTAGGTAAAGGGTTAAGACATGTGTTCCGTGTACTCTTAACGCCCTGTTTCACGCCAAACTATCTGTATATCAATTATGATCGCAAGGGTCGACTGCCACCCCCACTCTCAATGGCCTGACTTGGGAAAATTTCCAACAGCTGGCCCCATCCTCAACCTTCGGCCGGGTCTGCCTCTAACTTGTGTCTGCCGCGATTTTAAATTGCAACCGGCCCAATTTTAGGTTACAAGCAGCGCAATTGCATATTTCGTCTGCCGAAAATGGAACTGGACTGACTACCTGTCAGCCAAATGATTAGTTCGTTAGCTTCCATCGTATAATCCAGTGGTGACAAATCGTACTATCATGTTATCCCTAGCACCGAACTGATCACATTTACGAATGAAAGGTCAGCTTCAATACAATCTAATTTTTTATTTGGCTTTCTTTTTGAATGGGTACCAATCCATCGTGAAATCTCCCGATCGTCAAGCCCGCCAGTGGGAGACTGTTTGGAGACTCGGAGATATGACAACGAAACGATTTTTATTCCCGAGTGGGGCGCACGGAGGATTATAAATAATCCTCGGGGCCCACGAGAGGATAAAAACGAACTCAAATCCAAGCAGTAAACTTTAGTATTTATTTTATTTTCTCCTTATTTGTTTTCTCAAAACAACCCTTTATAACTGATTCAACTCAATCGATTTATAAACAATAAAAAAATAGTCCGTCATCGCTGAGAGTGGGATACTATGCTGGGAGTGGAATACCATTTTCGGCGAGTGGGAGTGGGAATACGATTTATTTTGGGGGAAGAAAAACGAATGAATATAAAATAAATTAATAATATGTCACGTTTTGGGGGGTTGTCTATGTCGGAAATAGTGGTCCTAGAGGAAGATTAGTCCACGCGCCAGAGGCGCGTGGGCTTTTCTTTCTCGAGGGCCTCTATTTTGGCATCATCAACAACCTGCCGTGCAAAAACTATTATACTATATCTTACCTCCTACAAGTGTCTGGGAATTTATTGGTTCAAAGACGTCACAAGCAGACTGCATATAAAACCATATACTGCCTGTCAACATCAATATACGCTGACAGCTATGGGTCATCTCCCCTTTGTTCATTGATTATTCAAAATGGCGGCAGCCGATAAACGCTTCAAGTTGAAAGACTGAGTGTTGGAAGCCCTTATTTGGTCTGAAGTGCAGGTTAGGCAACTTAAAAGGCTTTATATTCTGTGGATGTGTGTCATGTTACCTTCAAGATTATTTATTTATTTATTTATTGGTGTTTAAGGTCACATGCTTATGCACAATGGCTAATCGTGACCGTGACAGTTTTACGGGTGGAGGAAGCCGGAGTACCCGGAGAGAACCACCGAGCAACGACGAGCAGCTGTCAGCTCTCCAACATCGTAACTCTGAACTCTGCACCGCAGCACAGGCAGGGTTAGATTGGTTGAAGACATGCGCACCATCAATGTGCAGTACGCCCCAGTATACAGCGTCATCGTGCCCCCATGTAGGCAATCGGGGTGAAGTTTCTTGCCCAAGGACACAACGCGGTTGCCGCAGGTGGGATTCGAACCGAGGACCTCTCGGCTTGCAGCCTGCACCTCTACCAACTGAGCCACCGCGCCCCCTACCTTCAAGATGAAACTGTTTGATATGTATGAATTTGCCTTGTTACAATTTATGGGAGAGTGTAGGCACTCTCCCATAAATTGTAACAAGGCAAAGACACGTGAACACATTGTGAGAATTCTCTCATTTAATTTTGATCGCTGTTGTTATTAGTTCTGTGCATCGATGCAGCAGTCGGTAAGATATATTCGCTTTCGTCCAATATGGAATTAACTGACACCATATATACCATATTAGGCCATCAACAAACTGTGTAACTAATAATATCTAACATATTTAGGAGGAGCACGGAGGATCAGTGGTAACGGAATTGGACTTCTAACCTAAGTGTCTACAGATTGACCCCCGCCGCCAGGGGTAACTGCGTTGTGTCCTTGAGCAAGGAACTTAATCCCGATTGCCCATTTGGGGGCACGGTGGCGCTGTGTAAGGCGCATTGCACGTCGATGGTGTACTTGTCTTCGACCAATGCTAACCATGCTAGTGTGGAGTTAGTGCGTTGAGGAGTATGGCAGTTGCTTGCCGTTGCTGGGTTGCTCTCTCCGGATACTCCGTTTCCTCTACCCGTGAAACTGTCCGACACGAGGTGACCCTGGCGGTCGAAAGTGTTGTTAAATCCAAATAAATAAATAAATAAATAAATAAATAAATAAATAAATAAATAAATAAATAAATAAATAAATAAATAAATAAATAACTGAGGAAGAATCGTGCTACCAATCAGAATTCTAGTCCTAAGTACACTGCCTTCTATCATTATCGAGGACCTTGCCCAAGACAAAGTATTTTCATTCTTGTAAACTTAGAAATAAGGAATTAGAATTCCAGAAAAAACATTCTCTTAAAGGGGTGCGTTCTATTCCGTCATCCGAACGCCCTAGAATATTCCACGACTATTTCTAGAAAGTCAACAGTGTACGGGAATAGTGCACGATTATCATGGATGTGACTAGAGGTTTCCGATTGGGGGGTGTAGGGTAGTGAATTTCCAACTAGAGGGGGGGGGGGGGGGGGGCGGGAGGGGGGAAGTCCCCTCCCGGTCCCTCTCCCTAGTTGGAAATTCACGACCGAGAAAATTTTTGAAAATATGCCAACACATGTATGATAGAATTATCAGGTTATTATTATTTGGTATTATTCTCGGAATTGAATATGTGCTAACAAAATGTTCATGCTGAGAACTTTGAACAATTCACACTGTCCTAACATTAAATCAGATCTTTTGAAGGAATGATTAACTTTAGATATTTCATTATTTTGTAACTGCGAATGATGGAATTAACTCCTGATAACGATTTTACATGATGTGATTTTCTTGAAGTGCATTTCGAGTTTTTTTTTATTACGATAAGTAAACGTACTTTTACCATCCAATACCGATTGACATCAAGTATACTTATGAAGCTCGATATTGCGTACACTGTAGTTGTGAATAGTAACAGTTGGAATTTTTGCCGATTTGAAATCGAGTTGGAATTTTGGGAAGTAAAGGAGACATCAGCATCACCACAGAAGCTCTAAAATCCAGATAGATGGAATTTCCAACTATTCATGACTTGCCCTCCGAATTTCCAGCTATAGGAAATTTTGGCCAGGATTGAGTTGGGTGACAAACACCTGTTGCCACGTCCCTGACGATTATTTTTAGACCGCTCGATAGGTACAACTATTGGAAATAATACAGTATCTCTCAGTCGATTGGGACGGTAAAATCACATGATATATAGTATTTCTTTAAAAAGGTCTATATATATGTGTGTTTATAGATTTGTTTATTGTTCGCTTATTTTCCTAGGTAACAATATGAACTAATGAGTGATGAATTTTGAGTTCGAATTAGGCTAGCGTAACTTGCCAGTTCTATTTTTTAGAGACCCAATATTTTTTTCTGATCCAACTTTTAGTTTCGGTATTTTCTAAAGAAGTGCCTGAGAGCTTGGTGGCGCTGTGTACTGAGACGTAGGACACGACAACGCCACACTTGCCTTCAAGTCAACCTATGCTAAACCCTACTTTTGCCGAATTAATTAATTGGAGAAGACGGGTGATTACTTCAGGGTCGTCGAGAGAGAGAGAGGGGGGGAGTCAGGGTAATAACCCCGGGCCCGGTGGTCCGGGGGGCCCGCGAGGACGAAGCCGCGCCACTCGAGACAGCTAGTTTGCGAGCTTTTTTCAATGCCCAGTGTGTGTGAATCGACAGACGGGCCGCGGGCCCCCGAATTCACTAGTAAGCATATATTCCTTTCAAGAACTGTCTTAAGCTATTAGATATATCGTGGGTCCATCTGCCCACATTATGCTGTCGTGGAACCAATCTAGTCTTTGAGAGGCAATTGAGTCATAATAGATATCGGTCGGGGGAAGGGTGAATATTTCCATGGGTCCTTTGTAAGATAGGTTTCAAACAAGGGGGCCCAGGTGGTACCATCTAATTGACCCCCCCCCCCCGGGGGGGGGGGGGCCTATTTTCTCTCGGCCGCACTGGATTACTCTCCTATTTCCCCTCAGTGTTCTCCGCAGAGGCGGCGAAAGCTCGATGAAAATGGAGGTGCACAACTTTTCAAGGCTACCAAAGTTCGGCCCAGTGGGAAAACGGTTACAATCGTATATCAGTAAATGCACAGTGACATACTATAGTTTCTCGTTTAGACTAGCATGCCGTGGTGTGGTCACTGTCCTGTCCATTTCTTCTGCTTCAGTCATCTTCCAACCCGAAGGCTAGCCTTCGGGTTGGAAAGATGGGTGAAGTAGAAGAAACGGACCGAAGCAACCGAGTGTGGGATTATTTTGTCAAATGCTGCTCAGATTTGCAAATAATATATTACAGGAATGCCTGTATATTGACACATTTGCGTGCGCCCATTTCGAATCATTGTGTAACCGCGCAACATATCTGTGAAAAAAAAGTGGGGGGGGGGCACCCGGGCACGTGTCGCCTGCGCCCGCCTGGTACTCCGGTACTCCGGCTTCCTCCACCCGTACCTTATGGCCATGGTTGGAGAAATTGACGTTAAACCCCAATATACAAGCAAACAAACACACATCTAAAGAAGTGATTACTGGTGTAAAAGCAACAGCACAAAACTACAACTATTGGAATTTTATCGAATTCAAGGGTGCACTTATTCTTTCTAAAGAAATTTCGGCTTTCAGTTCTTAGATCTCAGCGATCATGGCTGCAATATTTTTTTCACTTCAGCCAGCTGGCAGACCGGCACCATCAAACCATACACGTTTTATTAGAGGGGGTGTTTTGTCTGCGACGCAATTCTATCATCGCGTGGTAAAAGTGCTCAGTGTGAACACTGAAAATGGTACTCAATATCTCATTGGAATATTTTCGTTTTATGTTATAGGTAAAGAGAGTTGAACAAATCTATTTTGAGTTCTCTGGTGCTATTATTATCTTTAGCACGGTTATCAGCCAAATATTATCCACAAATAGAACACTATTGATTTCTGATAAAATTACGGCATTAGATGTTCACGCGTGACTATGCAATTGATACGACAAAGAGCACACCAAGAAACACGTGTTTTAACCATCAGCTAGCAATAATATCTTGCCAGGCCTACAGCTGGTAGCGGCAGCCTTGTGCTCTCAGGGTACACACCCTGTTAACTTGCCAGCTGGAAAGAGGCTTAGGTTGTAGGAATCGCACAGGTACTTTTTCATCACATTTTCCTCTGCTGATTATTTCAAACCTCAGCATTATTTCTTGGGAGGCTCTCCTTGAGAGCTTCCCAAGAAATGATGCCAAGGCACGGAATGATCAAATAAGAGGAAGTGTAACACATTTTCTCGTCATCTAGAACATATTTTAGCGGGTACTATAGGTCGAAGAGCACATCAAAAAATACGTGTTTTTACCATCAGCGAGTAATAAAATCTTGCCGGGCCCGAAGCTGGTATGGGAGGGAGCAGGGCGTCATCATATGTTTGGGAAGCAACCTCCGAAGTCTCTCTTGGAATTATAAGAAAGGAGGAAATGTAAAAACAAAATCTAGAACCTATGTCTTCATGTACTCTAGCTCTAAGAGCACAACAAGAAACAAGTATTTTAACCATCAGCTACCAATAAAATCTCACCAGACCCGAAACTGATGGGGTAGCATGGGGCCCGGACGCCCCACCCCTCCCCAGTAAACCCGCCAGTCGGGAAATAACTAGCTAGAAATAGGTTGTAGGTATCTCACAAGTAAATTTTGATCTCATTTTCCTCTTCTGATAATTCCTATATGTTTGGGGAAGCTATCTCCAAAATCTGTCCAAGAAATGATCCAGGACATGGACTTGTCAAAATAGTGAAAATATAACAAATTTTCCCATTATCTAGAACTTATTTCATCGGGTACTGTAGCTCGATGACAAAAACCTTAGTGCGTTACAAAATTAAGAGCAGGCTGAGGAAAAATAATGAAATTGTTCAGGTTTCCCGATCGACCCTAATTTTCATGCTCGACCCTTATCTAGGCACTTAACCCTTTGGACCCTAGCGGCCTCTTTTCCGACCAGGAACATGACACGTCATAACGTCATTAAATAGGATGGCTGTTCAGTAAATGTGTGGGGTGGATCAGTTAATATTTTCAACGTGCAGCCCCGAGGCTGCACGTTGAAAATATTGATTGGTCTACCCCAAAAAATGAATATGGACTCTTCTAATTGATGCCATTGAACTGGCATGGAAGATACCACTAGAGTTCAAAGGGTTAATAAAAAGTTAAATCCATTTAAAACATCTGAAGATACTTGCAGTTCTAACTTCAAATACATGTACACTGTCGACACAGGCCATACATTTTAGGCCTTCACTCAACTTGATTAGCAGGACCTTGAAAAAAAATTCTTGAACTTGAATTCTTTTATTTTTTGCCTTAAAAATAAAGCTTATGGCCCCCTCATTGGAACGAGCTCAACTCGCTCGTTCCAATGAGGGGTAATAAGTTGTCTTTTGAGTCAAAAATCTAAAAGAAAATTGAATGGTGATTTTTTGTAAATAGCGCTGGTCGGCCTTGGCCGTCATGTCTGGGAAAAAGGTTAACAGACTGCATGAGACTGAAAAATAAAAAAAAACAAAAACAAAATTCTGAGCGGACAATCGTATTTTCCCATTGCATTTAAACTGACCAAACCATTTTTTTTTCGCACAAACATAATTATGTCCAGGATAACTCCAGATGGCACTTTTCCAATTTTACGGAATGTCCACTGGGGAGTCCTCCGGACGCTCAACAAATGAGAACACACCCCCCCCCCCCCCCCTCCGACTCAGTGGTTCGTAATTCGTGGTACATCTCATACATGTCACGTTAGTACACTTGTCGGAAACGTTCACCTACCCGCCCTCTAACGTCGGGCATCCTAGCTTCGGTCCTGAATGTTTGCTCTATCGCGTATAGTAAAGTGAATGTCAGGGTGTATAAGCTGTGTGTGTGGTGGAATAAAGGGTAGCCCGCCTTAATCACATAATCCCAACCAATGGTGTAGTCACGTGGTGGGGTGGGGGCTGGGGGCCTTTCCTTCCCCTCCCCCAAAATTACCACTGCCCCCTCCAAAAAGAAAAACATTGCAACTTTCACGCAACAAAAAGCCCTAAAATGGTCTCTCACATGGGGTTACATACCCTACAGATGCCTCACATTCGTTCTTGGAGCACAGAATGTCGCGGGGGGGGGGGGGGGTGGGCCTTGGCCTAACTGGGACTCCCCGGTCGTTACTCTCTTCTACCACTTCCCATCAGGGAACTGAGAGGAGGAATAACAACTGGAGGGTCGTAATTAAGACTAGTAGAGGCCCCCGGCACCCACCTACACCGTGAACGGTCTTCCAAATATGATGTTTGCCCCCCCCCCCCCCCCCCACCCCCCCCCCCCCACACACACACACGTGCGCGCACCAAAACTGTCTAGGGCACCCCTTTTATAAAATCCTGGCTGTATGCGCCTAATCCCAACCCTGTCTCCCAAAACAAGCAGTAACACGGGCAAGATAACACACTTTTGAGTGAATGTTATCCTCTTCTTCCACACAAAACACAATTTGGGTTTAATCCTGGGAACGGGAATTCCTGGATTCCCGGTTCCGAAAGCCGGTCTCTATACCCTGGAAATCTATAGCACGGAACCGGGAATCAAGCGTGGCACTATTTGTGCGCTGAACTGAAGTTTTCCAAATTGACATACCGTCCACTGAGTTCCAATGTGTTCTGTGTGCCTACTGGCACATAGAACACATTGAAACTCAGGGGAAGATACTGCCCCAACGTAACTTTGTTAGATTTCGTCAGCCCCTTCCACACCTGAACTTTTTACAATCGTGATTTCTGACGAACCTGTTTCGCCAAATGATTGTAGCTCTCAACCATTTCCGTATAGGATTCACCACTTCAACAGCAATATCTCCACCAGATTCAGAGTTCAAACTGGTCTTCATTTTCAGAATCACGAGTATCACTATTTACTATTCGAAGTAATGATACTAGTGATTCTGAAAATGGAGACGAGTTTGAAGCGAGTTTGGGTTTTCACACTTCCCTCAGGAAATGTACTCTTCCGCTTGGAGATCACAGAGATCATAGATTGATAATTTATTTATTTATTTATTTATTTATTTATTTATTTATTTATTTGGGTTTAACGACACTTTTGACAGCTAGGGTTACCTCGTGTCTGACAGTTTTACGGGTGGGGGAAGCCAGAGTACCCGGAGAGTACCACCGAGCAACCGCTAACAACTGTCAGACTCCCCAACGTACTAACTCCACACAATCAGGGTTAGCATTACTCGAAGACAAGTGCACCAACGACGTGCAGTAAGCCTTAGTACAAAGCGCAACCGTGCCCCCACGTGGGCAACCGGGGTTAAGTGCCCTTCGCATGGACACAGCGCAGTTGTGCCTGTCGGGGATCGAACCTTGCACCTTTCGGTTGGCAGATTCCTAATAAAATAAGTTCATTTTCACGAAAATAAATGCGTCTTGTCGCGCTCGTAAATTTGCTCGATATTACCCAGTAAATTTCCCAGTTCCCGGTTCCGTGTGTAATTTCATTTCCGTTCTTGGTTCCTATTGAACCGTTGCCAAGGGGATTTGCACCGTGCAAAGGAATGTCTTTTTTTCTCCGGAAGTTTTGTTCTATCACCATGTCATCATGGCGAAGATAATACTATTTACGAGCATTTGGATGCTAGCTAACCTGATTATCCCAAGGCCTGTTTATCAGCCTGGTCTTCCTGTAAAAACATGCATACGGGGCAGCCTTTTGACGATAGGCGTGTTAGTCGAACGTGAAATTTTGTGATTTATACGTTTTTCTATGAAAAAATTCCGAGTTAACATTGTTGGCTGGTGAATTCGGCATCTACAGTACGTGGAGAGTGGATTGTAACTAAAACACCCGCGGAATGGAGTTATCACTCAAAGTATCACTTTCAAATTCTGTACATATGGACAAAAAACACAAGCAATGTTTCAGCCAATGGACCTCCGGGTTTAACCCGGAGGTCCATTGGCTGGAACTTTGCTTGTGATGTTTATGCTTTGCAACAGATTTGGAATTATTGCTCGGGTGGAATCTCCACTCTGTGGGTGATTTGATGATAATGCACGCTCTCTCTCTCCGCGTACTGTACAGCATTTCAATAGTTTGTGAGTTACAAAACTAAATGGATACCGATAATAAGCATTCTGCATCTCAATGCTGTGTGTTGCGTTACGAAATAGAGCAGTGTGGTTTTGACATTGGACAGTGCTCCATTGATAAAGACATTTTAGGAAACTAAATCTTACTTCATAACAAAAGGTGCCGTATTTAAGTAAGAACAAAGCTTCGATTTATTGTGACACTTCCTGCTGTTTTAAACCCGTGACGGGCACGGCGCAGCCCGGTGCGCGGTTTACGGCATGCCCGCTTCAGTGATTACTTTATAATTTATGCGATAATATGGTCAGAAAGACGTCTTTTCGGGTAGTTTGGGAATCTGGTTGCTTCCTTTCGAAACTCACATATAGATTATTACGAAAGACACATTGGTCCACAATTGTCAATTTATAACCAGTTAAACTAGAAGACTAAAACCCGATGCGGGCGTAACTGACGCGGAGGTGTTACTGCCCGCAATGCGTATTATAGGATGACCAGCGTGTTTATATGTCGTCTGATACTCAGGATGCTGACCTTCTTCGAGAGTATTTTATTTGCACCTTGAGCAAATGTCAAAATAATTCAGCGTTTTAATGCATTTTATAGATTTAAGTTTAATCTTGGATGTTTACAGAAGTTTCTTAACTATTGTCACGTGATTATCGCCTGGTTTTTGTTGCAACATTTTGTTCAATGGTGGGTTCGATTAGATGTGCGATGAGGTGGATTTTCCCCATATTTATTTTTTGACTAAGGTATATACACTCCAGACTCAAATCATTTAGCGCCCACACGGAGAAAAAATAGCATTTACTCCGTGCAGTGGCGTAACAGTAATATCGGGGGTCCTTATGCAACATACTGTAATTATTCAGTACATTATAATGTTATATTCTAGCAAACTGGATGGGCACAAACATTCTATTCAGTATAATAGCCATCCGGACTTGACTAGCTTAATAAGTTCTACTGATGGTTGGTGGTTACAGTATGGCTGTCGCGGACTGGTCACTTTCCCTGGGCGGGCAATATTTCCACGGACGCAATAATATTAGATTCCAAACACTAATTATAAGGCTAATAGTCAAAAATTTAATTAATGAAGCACCGGGTACAACACAGTGCTTCATTAATTAAAATTTTCCCGATGGTGATTTTTGTTTGCCCTTAAGTTCTTTTCCGTGTTCATTCCTTCTTTAGATGGTCAGCATCTTAACCGAGAAAGAGTCATGTTGGCATTGGTTTCGGATATTGCTTCGACGGTTTGATGTAAAAACTTGTAGAGAATGTATCCACATTTGTAAATGAATTAAAATTGAAATTGTTTCGTCATTTGAACTACTGTCTCATGTTGGCATGTGCCACGTACACAACCCTGTAATTGGTTTCAAGGAACATTGCCCTGATTCTTTATGAAAGCTGGTGTTGAAGCATCCAAGGTCAATGCTTCAGCACTGTTTCAGGGCCCTTAATATTGATATTTCCCAAAATGTCTGGAATTGTTGGGGCCCCTAAAACGAGCAATTGTTGGGGGGAGGGGGCTTAGGAGACGCCCTAACATCGTTGTATGGGCGTTACTCCACTGACTCCGTGAGCATCTGGATTTGCGCTACCTATCCATGTGTAATATCTTCAGAAATTAGTTTCAGGAATACACTCAAAATAAATTCCAGGACTATCGGACGTCATGGCGATAGCTTCATAAAGTGATCTCGTCGAATGGATCTGCATGATTCGAGGCCATCGAAGATAATCGATGGATGATATTTTGTTGTGATGGTGAATTTTTGGCGTCGGATTTGGCTCAAAATGTCTCTCGGAATGAGCTCTGTTTCATAACTTTTGCTGATTTACCGGGGCAAAACCATGAGCAATGCCCGGAGTGATGCGTTCCGAATCATGCTGAAGGTAATATTGACTACGAAGAGCCCTTTGAAAAGCTGTCAACGGGACTATTGTGTGTATCAAAATCTGTGACAAACCAGCGCTCTTTTTAAAAACTTCTTTACAGCTATCTGGAAATTGTTTGGATATTTCAACAATAAGATGTACGTCATGCGTTTTAAAACGTTTTTAACGGCGCTCATTTTACATTCAACACTGATTATTTTTTGTCGACAAGATCGCGTTGGCGATCTAAACACTGAGAATATCCTACCACGGACATTGGAAACAAGGGCACAGGGGTCACGTGCAGACCTTACTCCCTCCAAGCTCTTTCCAGGGAGAGAGGTAGAGAACAAGAGTTTAGAACCGCATTATCTTTACCAACCCGTCACTGCAATCAAATTGGGAATTAGCACGGAGTGGGGTGCACACACATACTTTCCTCTTTGGATAAGATTTCCTCATTTGATTTGTTTCAACTTTGACCTTCAAAGTCGAGAAAAGTGCACGTTGTTCGGCTCCATATTTAATAAATTTCCCCATCGGGCCGAAATCATGTTTCGGCACGCTGGGGAAATTTATAAATACACAGAATCGATATGGCAGAGTGCCAGTGCGGAAGAATAAAACGAGAGGCCACAGGCCTCGAGTTTTATCCTTCCACGATAGCACGAGTGCCATATCGCGTGTCGTTCTGTGTTTATTACACGCCTTAACGTCTATAAAAAAAACACTTCTCAGAGGGACACCCAGCAATTTATTTGACAACTATCAACAAAAAGAACACATTTTATCGCCAAACAAACTTGCGAGGGAAACTCGTGTTACTATTTTGTCCCCTGAGTTCCAATGTGTCCCATGTGCCTACTGGCACATAGAACACATTCGAACTCTGGGGACGATTTTTAGCTATCGCTAGCGATTCAAATTGTACTTGCCTTGCACTATTTGTTGAAAATTCCAGTGGAATTTCGCTTCTATTTAAAAATAGTCCCTCAACGAATGTGCGAAACCGATTTTCAATTTCCGCATGGTTAAGTGTTGCAATAGATGGGAAGTTCAAAGGACAGGCGTGCAATACAATACAGAGCGAAAAACACGCATTTTTCTAGGTACAGGGGTTCATAAGTCAGAAACAAAGCCGTGTGTATTTTGTTAATACCATGCCACTAAGGCACGTGGGCCACCCCAGATATATAGAACGTGGGTGCCCTTGTACAGGCCTGGAAATAAGCAACCTGTCATTTGCAGAATGGGGTCCCAAGAGGGTGAATTTGCTGATGCAAAGCCATATACAGTGGGCCAATTTATCCTCTGGGTACCTCTTTCTGTTTTGACCTCAGACATTGATTCAGATTGAGGTTCACAGAGTGTAAATTTAGTTATGCTACCTTGTACAGGGACCTCATTCTGCAGATGACAGTCTGCTTATTTTCCAGACTTGCCCTTGTATGGAAGCCCCCACCCCCCCCCCCCCCCCCCCCCTTGAGAATTGGGCCTCAGTGACTCAATGGGTTTTTTTACGATCGTTTGGGAGGCGCGGTGGCGTTGCGGTAACCGGTTCTCGTCAGATCACAGAAGTGAAGCAACGTCTGGCTCGGTTAGTCCTTGGATGGGTGACCGTCTGTGCGATCGATTTGGACTCCCGCGTTGTGTTCTTGGACAAGGCAATTCACCCCGTTTGTCCACATGGGAGCACGATGACGCCGTGTACTGAGGCGTACTGTACGTCGATGGTGCGCGTGTCTTCAACCAATCTAACCCTGCCTGTGCTACAGTTCTGAGTTACGATGTTGGGGAGCTGGCAGCTGCTCGTCGTTGCTCGGTGGTTCTCTCCGGGTACTCCGGCTTCCCCCACCCGTAAAACTGTCATCGACACGATAAGACCTTGGCTGTTAATATGTCGTTAAACCTAAATAAATAAATAAATAAATATTTTTACGATCGCCATTCTATAGACATGCTGCGGGTGTATCTACCTGTCTGTCAATAAATAATTTTTGAATTGTTTTCGTTTTCAGTTATCACAGCATCCGCCAAATAACGGTTCATTTGCCAGTAAATAGATAGGCAACTGGTGCAACGCCATTTATCGGAAGGAAAATATGTGGTATTCGGTTCAGTAATATAAACCTTTCGTTAGACTCCTGGAGTGAAGAATGTCGATTCTGTTGGCATCAATTTTGAATTTTTTTTCCAAACATGGCAGAACAATGGTCGGCCCGGCGCGTTATATGTCCCACGGTCTCCATGCAAATTCTCGCCATGGACACCCCTATCACTCCAGCCGCGTTTATGGGGGAGCGCATCCCCCGCAGCTCAGCAACAGTAATGAAACACAGCGCATTCCAACAGGTCCTTTGAGCTAAGTTCGGTGCCGAAAATTCATCACCACAAAAGAATATCACCGTCGATAATTTTTGAGATCAATTATCATTTTAAAAAAAAACTGATAATTGATCCAGGATCTAATGTCCCCTCATGTGAACACGTTTTGCACCAGGAGTTAATGTGAGTTTTTGAGCGCTCTCCCAGAACAAATTTGACTGTTAGCATGAGTGCTTGACTCTAAGGGCCGTTTACATGATGTCGGTTGCTCCTGGGGGTGGTGTAAAAATCTGATCCAGGATCTAAATTTTTTCCCACGTGAATGCTAATACTCCTGGAGTGGAGATGTTAATCCTGGAGTTGATTTCCAAAAAATACACCTGCTGATGAAATCCATTTACTCGTGAAGTTAATGCATTTTTTTAGGAGCATGCAAATGGAAATGGCATTGCAGCTGGAGTTGTGTTTTCGTCGGTCAATCTGCAAAGGCATTTTGTACTGAAAAAAACGTGATATCTATCAGGACATTGAACATTTATTTTCCTAATATTCGCCAAATGGTAAGGATGTCCAACATTAGCAAGTCAACAGCCACCAAAACTGTCTGGGAGGGGGGGGGGGGGGGCATCGACTAATAATGAAACAAACGCCCTATATATGGGAGGATAAAGAAGATGTAGAAGCCCTACTTGAAAATCCAATGCTGAGTAAAAGTGGTGTGTACGATAATAAAGTATGTAGTCTTGAAGAAATGGGTAAATGTCGGTTTGTAACTCAAGAGCTCATCAGAATGAAAACGCAAAAAGAATAGCAATATAGCTGTTTCATTAGAATAAAACAGAATGCATGTGACTGCAGACTATTTTCGACATTTGCTCCTGGAGTAAAACTTACACTCGGAAAATTGTTTACTCTGGGAGCAAAGGACATCATGTAAGCAGCCCTTTTGTCTTAATCCTTCACCGGATGTAACGGTTATATCTGGACAGCTTTATTCACCAAAGTCTCCATTCAAATTTGTGGGCAAGTTGGGCTAATCAGTTATTTTCATGAAGAGAGGCTTACAATCAGAGAGATAGGCACAGCCGGTACTCAGAGAATGCTGTCTGAACCCAGGTGCGATCATAATTCTCATAACATAACCACACAGACTCAGCTCAAACTGACGAACTTGTAAAACATATATTTGATAACTAATCTGTGGCCCTCGTCGTCCGCTTAATAGATGTATACATAGGCCTACAACAAGATTTCCAACTCCCCTTTTTAAACAAACCAACCGACCTTCTTTCTATTCGTCCCCAATATGAAACACGTTGTGTATTGCCGTATACCACGTGTCAAGCGAAAGAAGAGACATCTTTACATATAGTTCTTTACGACACTCCATAACACATAACACAACACCCTTGTTTTAGGTAAATAGCCTGCCGAGCCGGATAGAGCCCGCACAATGCTTTAATCATTTTTCTTAACAGATTGTGCTTATCACATGAGCAAAATAGGTTTCATGTATATAAATTTTCACAAAAATGTATATTCTCTGCTACAGGACTGAACACTATGTATACCATTACCCCATCATTAACATTAGCGACCGCCCAGGAACAACTAGAGATAAAACTTTTTTATAATAATCTTAAAAAAGAAAAAACACTCTAGAAACCTGTGTCCTTTAGCAAGTGTCAGAAAATGTTTCAGGGAAATTACTGGACTTGTAACTTAAAAAAACTAAATGGTAAAATTTTCTTAGCAGATGTATCGTTTGAAATTACTATATGCAGTAAAATTGCATGAATTCAAAAAAAACAGTGTGCGCTCTTTGAAAACGGCGGCTAGAAATGACGAAACCACGATCTCGTCTATGCACTTAAAATCACATGACTAATCGCGAGCCTCCGATTAGTCTTCTCACGATGAGACACGCCCACCACTGCGTGCATTTATTTCATTGGCTGTCGTAACACACCACCCCATGTGTTCTGACCATCTCGCCAAGAAAAATATTTTCCGCTATTCTACGGAAACGCGGAAAATTAATATTATTATCACCATGTGAGCTTCCGAGATGGTGTATTGAAGTCGAGACCTTGTCTCTATGCATATATCGACGAGTGCGTTAGGACGAGTCGACATATGACGGAGAAGCAAGGTCGAGACTTCAATACACCATCTCGGTAACCCACTTAGTGGCAATAACCAATATATCCTGCAATTTTCCTCTCTTTCTTGATTTGTTCGCATTTCATGTGACAATCAGTCAGCGTCTCAGGGACCGACCTGGGCATGCGCCAGTGCGTATTTGGTTCTGAAACATCAGGACCTGGCTCTTAAATCTCAGGAATAGGCTTCTCAGTTGGCGCGTAACTTCTCAGATCATATTTTGATATTCTTTCGATGGATAATCGAGAGAGACACTCTTACATGTATTATATATATGATTATCATTTATCTTTGTTGTAAAGTGCTTAAGTTAATACTTCAAGTCTTAATTACCAAGCATTAATCTTCACTGTGGTTTCTGATCAAGTCTTGGCTGCCTAAATAGGCAGCCAAGACTTGATCAGAAACCACAGTGAAGATTAATGTTTGCTTATAGTGTATTAAATGAAAATGATGAGAGCTATTACATACTTGCAGTGTGTGTTACAAACAGCAGTTTGACTCCGTAAATTGAAATCTGGCGCATGAAATGAAAAAATATAGGCTCCGAGGCTAGAGTGTATTTTAAATAGTCATGATCGGTTCCTGCGTCTATGCAGGGTGGGCGGAAAAAACTGCTGACACAACGTCTCATTTTTGGTCTTGCCATTTATCGGTCGCACCCACCCTTACCTGTAATTTTTTTCCGACAATTTTTTTACGCCCTCCACCCCCTCCCTCCCTATGAAGAGCTTAGGTTTTTCAGGAAAACGGAATCTGGATGGTTTTGCAAGTCAATATAATAATATGTAATGTGAGGTACAGGATGAATACCATCAATGTATGTTCAATACCTACCTGTCACCAGATATAACTCAAACAATTAACAGGTAGAGTGCTGGAAGCCAAGACACGTTGCTCTGTCACATTTGATTGGGTAGTGCCCAGAGTCACTGTCCAATGAAATGTGACAGAGCAATATTTGATGAAAAAACTCTGTGTCCTGTGTGGTCAGGAATTTTTTTAACACTCTACCGGTTAAAGTTGACACCAGATCGGATAAGGTAATTGCAATGGCAGTAACAGATATATGAATAATGATATTTCTGTTATGATGTTGAATCAGGTTGAGTGATGTTTTATCAACAGCAAGTTGATGCCATACCGCAGGTGATTTTTGTCACGGTGATAGCTTAAAGTTGCGATATTTTCGATCATCTTTCTCACTGGGCTAAACATAAAACGAAAAGATAGGTATCTGGCGAACCCCGAAAACCGATCTGTCACTTAACCACACCAGCAATAATTCAAGCGCTTCTAATTAAGCATAAACTTTAATGGCCATAAAGTACGCGTTTACTGAACATCATATGAGCTATCTGATAAAGATTAAAAGAAAGAGAGACCAGTGTGCCCCTGCAGCCATTATCTGTGTTATTATGTCCAGTTAATAGGTAATTGTTGTAAAAACAGTACATCGCACATGTTCTGGACCACATCCATATTAAGCATCCGAATGTCAGGATATATCGAAATTCGAGTCTTTCAAAGGAACTTAAAAGCGAATATTAAATTTTGATAGATCTAAGCGGCCAAGTTCAAGTGAAGCAATTAAACTGAGAATTAATGTTCTGGCTATCGAAATAAAAGTCGGTGGATTTCTCGAAAAATTCATTCCAGTCCTTCCAGTCTGAAGGTGTGTAAGACTGGGTCTCGTCGAGGAAATTGGGATGTCCCATGCTATAGGTTAGAGGAGGTGCCGCATCGGTGCTAAAGTATAGGCACGTTGTAGTGTAGGGGAGCCACAGAGCTCATATTTAGGATAGGAGCAGTCGCGGGCCTAGTCGGTGGCCATATCTGAGTGTAGAATCAGAAATAGAAAGTGCGAGCTCAGGGAGCTATTAGTATTCAGGAAGACGGCATACCTGCTGTAGAAGGCAAGACATACGTAGGTAGAGTAGGCTTTACTGTATGAACATTATGTTGAGATAAACGTAGAGGAGAGTTTAACCCCATTGGTGCGACTGCTTAAGTGAAAAGCGTTCAGTAAAGTGACAATACGTTAGGGGCCGTGCGACGGCAGTGGCAGAGTGACATTTCGTCACTTGTTAGAGGGAAAGCGATACAGTAAAGTGGCAATACGTTAGTGGCCGGGCGACGGCAGTGAAAGAGTGAAGTGAAGAGGCGACCAAAGAACAAACACCAGCCAGAAGGAGGAAAAAACAGCGACAACAGAGAATGTGGGCCCGCAAGTGACTCAAAAACCGTATGGGTAGGGGGTGATTGACGTTTTGTTTCCTGATTCATTGGATTTAATGTAAGTTACAAATTACATTATTCAATTATATATATATATATATGTATTAAAATTGTTGTTTTTGGTGAACCCCTGTTGATTCATGATTTTTGACGAAAAGTCACTGACCCCTTCAGGATAAGAACCACCCCAACAAAAGTGAAACCGTCGGATTCGTTACGATGAGACAAACGTTTAAGCAAGGATTCAGACGACATTCCTTGGGCTTAGGCTGAATACTTGGAGTGAATCTATTTCCTCCATCAACGACAAAGCCCGGTTTCTGACAATTTTATTGTTCCCTTTTCTTTCGTTTTCATGCCAATCAATAAACAATCAAAGTTTTGTTTATTTCCTTATGTTTACAAAAGACTGAAGGCATATAACTGTCTTTATCAAAGATTTTCTATGCTGAACACTGTGGTGGAATTCACAATGGTGAACATGAGTTACTGCCACAACTCTCAAGTTAGCTCTAGAAAGGTAGGGTACGCATGAGAGTAACAATTGTAACCTCACAACAGCACACAAAGGGATTATTTAGGGATATCTTCATTTTTCTGCAATCTCTGTGTTTTACATGAGTTTGAATGTGGAAACTGGTTGCATAAATTATGAAAACCCAAGTATTGCTTTCAAAGTAGACATAGTTTGGAAAAAAGTGCATACATTTTTTTTTCATTGTCCACACGATACCCACCCCTGTCTTCAAATGAGTTCCAATGACAATCACACAAGTTTCCTGTCCTTGGATGCATACATGTATATACTGCCCAGAATGCCTTATGTTTGGTATGCAAATACATGTAGATGCAATGCATTGTGAAGTTGTCTTGGGACAAATATACACTATAAAAATGGATAAGGAAAACATTTGCATGATCTGGAGAAAAGGCGTTCTTGACACCTGGGTACCCCCCTCCCCCCCCCCCCACGTTGTGCCCCCCCCCCCCCCGCGCTGGTCCATGAATTGTTTTGTTTTTTGAATGAAGATCATGAAGTAATGTCCATTGATTGTTCCACGCCGAACTTTATAGTAATGTTCCAGCTGTCTGTTCCTTTATTTTATTTTTCAGGTTTCACGCATGGTAGGCCTATATAAAAATATCATAATGGCACGAAATCATGTAGTTTATTTTATTTCGTTGAGCTGGCGATTTATTTATCATTTCATTACTTTTATCAAAGTGGTGGCCGCGACATATATAGACAATTTTCGGTAAGTGCAGGTAAAAAAAACTTCCTTCCTTTGGTTCGAATGATCCCACGTGCGGTTAATACCCTCAATACAGATTTGTATTTTGTCTTGACGTTTTTACTTGTATTGGAGGAAATACGTTCTTGTTGTAAGATAAATTGAACGCATTTCTCCCAATGCTAGTGAAAACTGATTACACATGTAAAGGCCACCGTTTTTTTGATAACAGTTGTAATTAAATGATAAATAACCAACTCAACAAAAGAAAATAGTCTAGATCATTTTTTGCCATGATGATATTTTTATATTGGCCTACCATGCGTTAAACCTGAAAAATAAAACAAAGAGACACACAGTTGAAACACTTCTATAAACCTCATCGGCTATAGTACAGGTAGAATAATGAGTGGGGATTACGTCATGCTTAGCGCAAGAACGTAATGCAATGACGTAATGATTTTCATTCATAAAAAATCAATTCATAGACGCTGAACGATTGTCAAAATATATGCCAACAAGTCAAGAAAGAGAGGAATACCACTAGATGCACTGCCAAAAATATAGGTTCTCATTAGAACCAAAACTGGTTCTAATCTTGTCCCTGAGATGGAACCAGTTCTGTTTAAACAGTATTTATTTCAAATCAAATAAATTTACCAAGATTAGCATTCAATTTTAACAGAATATTACATGAACTGAAGTAGATTCAGCAGTAAACTTGGATCTTATTCAACGCAGTCGCCAAACATTTTGAAACAAAGGAGATATGAACAGTTGGCATATCGATCCAGTTTTGGTTCTGAAAAGAACCAAAACTAGTTCGATATGCCAACTGTTCATATCTCCTTTTCTTAATAATGATTTGAGACAACCTAGTTTAAGCTCTAAATTTACGGCTGAAACCCCCTCAATTTATGTTTAATTCTGTTACTATTTAATGTTAATCTTTAAACATTTATTTGATTTGAAATAAATACTGTTTAAACATAACTGGTTCCCTCTCAGGGACAAGATTAGAACCAGTTTTGGTTCTAAAGAGAACCTATATTTTTGCAGTGTGGGTTTCCTAGTTGGTATATTGAAGTTTCGACCTCACCTAACGGACTCGTCGTTATATGCCCAGAGACCAGGTCAGGACTTCAGTTCCCCATTTCCGGAACCCACATGGTGGTAATAACCTATGGATATCTTACATTTACGATCAGTCTAAGAGATTGCCAGTTCTAACTATAGCAGATTCCCAAAATGATTCCTTGTATTGCTGACTGAACTCGGATCATTTTTCCTAGTTCTCAGCTTGTATCTATGAACATAAGCCCAGCCATTTGTTACATGTCATGTTATCTTCTTATTTCACGGTGAATACCTCGGTTTCGAACGGATGTGTATTAGGGACATGAAACAGTGGACAAAAGTTAGAAATTCAACTTTCAAAGTTAACATTTTAACTTTCAAAGTTGAAATTTTAACTCTCAAAGTTAAAATTTTAACTTTTGAAGAGCCCATTTTTCACCCACGTCCCTAATACGCTTCCGTAGTTTAGACTTTTTCCGTTGAATGTCTCTTACAGTTCTACGATTACATGACACATTAGAACAGTATCTTCGAGTTATTGAATTACGATGTTTTCGTGACACTTTCATTACGTCATTTTCTGAGCGATCGATTCGGACTCCCGCTTTGTGTCCTTGGGCAAGGCACTTAACCCCTATTATCCACATGAGGGGACGATGACGTCATGTGCTGAGGCGTACTGCACGTCGATGGTGATCTAACAATCTAACCCTGCTTGTGCTGCAATGCGGAGTTACGATGTTTGGGAGCTGGCAGCTGCTCGTCGTTGCTCGATGGTTCTCTCCTGGTACTCCGGCTTCCTCCACCCGTAAAACTGTCACGGTCATGATTAGCCATTGTGCATAAGTATGTGACCTTAAACTCCAATAAATAAATCAATAAATATTACGTCATTTCAGAACCAAAACAAGAAGCCATTTTCAACCGAGACAGAAAAACGGCCATCTATGTTCAGCACTCTTATCAGCAATGAATAAAACGCGATTCAGACTAAAATGTCGTGCACAAACGTGAATAAATAGTTCTATTGTCGATGACAGTCGGTAAGAAACCCTCACGGTTGATTTATATTCCGAATTGCGTGTTTGGAAAGTCGCCAAACTTCCTGGTCAAATCGCCGGGAAATATTTCCAATTATTTTACTGAAAGGAATCGGAACTTAGTAGGCGGCCGCGAAGTTCGGGCAGCTGAACTAGAATATTTCGCGATTACTTGCGCGCATGTTTCGTCTTTGTCCTTTAAGACAACAGTGTCTGTGGGCCAATTACGTCCACAAGTCACAAACGCGAGTCTGTTGTGTACGCAGCTATGCCCGCATATTTCGAATATCAAGTTGGTATTCGGTTCAATTCGAAATCGGCTTCCCAGTTCGTTTCCCTTCGAATCATTTCACTGTGAAAAAAAATGGCATCAGTCATATTCATCAGCTCATAATTCGATGACAACTGTACACAAATAATGTTGAAAGTGAGGACCTAGGGTAATTTCCGCTATATTAACACAAACAGCACCTGCACCCCTGCCGCCACGCATGCTAATTCCAGCCTCACCAGTCACTACCACTGTTGGAAGCAAATTTAAAGTTTCCAAGCAATCTGAAGAATGCAGTTGGAATATTTTATCAGCCGGGAATTGAGCCGTCCCAGTCACAACTTATTTTGTGGATGTAATCGGCATGAGATCTGCTGGTGGACACATTCGCCTTGGGGACAAACTCCGCCTCGCCCGGAGGCGGCGGAGCCAGGGGGCACAGGGCGCACCTGCCCCGCCACTTTTTTTCCACAGATATGCTTCGCAGTTACACAATGAGTTAAATGGGCGTGTCAATATACAGGCATTTTTGTAACATTATTTGCAAACCCAAACAATATTTAGTCAAAGAATCACACTTTCCGTCGCTTCGGTCCGTTTCTTCTACCTCAGCTCTCTTCCAACCTGAAGGCTGGCCTTCAGGTTGAAAGATGGTTGAAGTAGAAGAAACGGACAGGCAAGTGACCACACAGTGGCATATTCATCTAAACGAGAGACTGTAGCGAGTCATGGTACATTTACCGATATACGATTGTAACCTTTCTCAATCTGGTTCGAACCGTGGTAGCATTGTAAATTTTGTACGCCTCCACTTTTATCGAGCCTCCGCCGCCCCTGGCCTCGCCAACCTATTCTGTCGAAACACATGCACATTGTCTTTCTATACAGGGAACAACCATTACACGAATCATTTTGGGTACTGTACTTGTAGCGGTGCATCTACGAAAAATAGCGCCTATGGCATACACATGTGAAGAGAACAGCATGCTGTTTCTATGTTAAAAGAATTTTATCCAAAATAAATAGTTACAACTAACGTGCGATCTCGCTTCGGCGAGATCGCGCGTTAGTTGTTGATATTTATATGGGTGGAAAACAGAGAGGGTGGAACAGCAACACACACACTCCCTCAATTGCGCAGGAGAATGGTCTTACTGCCGGGTGGTACTGCGGCTTATCAGTGGAGTGGTATAATTTATATAATTGGTTTAACCCTTTACCTAACATGAAAAGCAGACGACACTTGCAAAAAAAAATCTTGAATAACTAATTTTTTTCATTTTTTGTCTCAGAAACATAGGTTATGACCCCTCGTTGGAACGAGTTCGACGAGCTCGTTCCAACGAGGGGTCATAACCTATGTTTTTGAGACAAAAAATGAAAATATTATGAAAATTAATTGGCGATTTTTGAGAATAGCACTGGCCGGTTTTGGCCGTTACGTTGGGTAAAGGGTTAACAATCCGGCCCCCAGTGCTTCTCACCAAGGATAATCAAAGACAGGTCTTACATCTGAATAAAATTTATTTTTCACCATACGAAGATGACTTGTCTGACTTGAATAGAAACTGCTCAGTGGCGTCCTCTTCGTGGTGCCCAGGGTACATGCCATACCTGCCACACCTAAGGTACGTCACTGGGTACTTAAATTGGTCCGTTGTGCCAACATTGTGAATCGTTTTTGCACACAATACTAACAAAACAGGGGCGACGGAACCGGGGGGGGGGGATTGCTTCAGTCCGTCCACTGTTTTTGCCGGGCCATGTTTTTTTGTATGCATATACTTTAACACAACCAATGACTGGTGAAACATGGGGCGGATGCAGAGCCTCCCCCATATTCTTGCCAGCTACGTTTCTCTCGCACTGGTTCAGTTTCGATGGATTTCGGATAATTTTTTGCAGTAAGTGGCAGCAAACGCTAAAATATATACAGTCTGTTAAAAAATCGTTTAACTAAAAAAGATCGTAATCTTACAGGCATACAAGTACCAAATCCATCCCCAGACAAGATAACCCACAGGCAGTCAAATTGCTGTAAACGTCTGGTAAAGCATACGTGTGAGGTCTATTTATCAGCTTTGGTCATTACGACCTCACCTGTATGCTTTACAGACGTTTTTTAACGGCTCGCAAAGTGTGAAATCTTTCAAATACATCTCCTGAAAAATCTCAAAATATCCTCTCAGATGCATGGAAATGGGGGTTTTGGGACCCTGGAATTTAAATTTTTCATACCGACGACCATCCATCGCCCGATCCACCTTTACACTTTGAAAATCGTTCCGCCGCCTCTGTAAAAGCAACCAAAACCTTAACATAGTTAAAACCTGACATAATGGACATTGTTATAAGGACTTGTTTACTCCTAATATGTTTCCATTCTCAAACCTTGTGTGTAATCCGGAAGACCACACCATCAAATGGAGTGTGAGCTATCAGAATCACGTGTTCACAAGCGTCGAAAACAATGTACAGTCATACTGAATATTGCCGAGTGTTATCACACATGTTTACGTACCACCCAGATGTTTTCTACATACGTAATATAAAAGATATGTCTGTTATGTGTTTGACCCGCGTGGGGTCGCTCGGTACACAAACATGGGTTTTGTCGAATTTCAACATCGAACATGTTACCGTTCAGAATATAGTTATTCCTTTACACCCATTACTCTCTTTGTTTTTGAAAATGTCCAGACCATATACCCACTGTAATCAACAAAAATGAATAACGCAAAATACAAAAACACTCAGCGAGATAACAAAGGTAGCGGATCCAGGATTGTAGAGGGAGGGGGGGGGGGGGGGCAGACACATCAAGGGTAGCGACGATTTGAAGGCGCGCAAACCTCGTCTCATCGGAAGCCAATTTAATGACGGATCATACAACAGGGAACACACTCAGAGCCTAAAGCTGTGTGCATAAGCTATTGAATACGGCCAGGGGGCAGAAGGGACAGCTGCCCCCCCCCCCCCCCCCCCCGCCTTCGGACCACGAGTGCAGGCAATGCCCTTCCCATGTTCAATTTTTTTCAATGATTTATTCTCGAAGTAAAGCTAAAATACACCCAAATCCGTTTTGGGAGCTTTCAAAATTCAATGAGGGAGCATGGGAGGAGGTGCCCCCTTTCTGATGGGAGGGAACACCTCCTCTCAATCTCTTCAATCCTGTGCCTTCGGCCTTCGAGACATACATACTTCAGCATGTCATGCCATTTTCCCGGGGCCTGACTCCCCGCCCAGAAGTGCTTCCGGCGCCTCTGGATACGGCCGCACCCGCGATAACACATTAACTGGTAAAGTGCTGAGTTTTTTTCTGACAACAATTCAAAGCTCATCATGTATTGCTCTATTACATTTAATTGGATAGTGCCTTATAGGCACTATCCAATTAAATGTCAGAGAGCAAGGTATTGTATAAAACATCAGTTTCATGTCAGGGACAATAAAGTCTTCCTCGGACAGAATGTAGCTACAGACAGTTATTGCCCGTCACTTTTAATAAAGCCCAGTTAATATTCACTAACTCGAGTAGAGGGTCTCCGCGTGTTATCTTCGATACTACCGTGCCTCCTGGTCGTGGTACTTGATAAAGTGATGAGTTATGCGTGTTGGGACGTGCCCTCTGTAACCTCTCCTCTCCACATCCTGACCCGCAGCCCTTGGACACAAGTCGACATTTATTGAACGGATGGGAGCGCGGTGGCTCAGTGGTACGGTACTGGACTTCAAACCGAAAGGTTCATGGCTCGATCCCACCAGGGGTAACTGCATTGTGTCTTTCGGCAAGCCACTTCATCCCAGTTGCCCACGTGGGGACATGGTGGCGTTGTGTGCCAAGGCGTACCTTGTCCTCAACCAATGCTAACCCTGCTTGTGTGAAGTTAGTACGAGGCGGAGTCTGACTGTTTCTCGCCGTTACTCGGTGGTTCTCTCCGGGTACTCCAGCTTCCTCCACCCGTAAAACTGTCCGACACGAGGTGACCATGGCTGTCGAAAGTGTCGTTAAAACCCGAATACAAATAAATAAATAAATAAATAAATAAATAAATAAATAAATAAATAAATAAATAAAGGACATTCATATGTTATCTTGGTTGCTACCGTGTCCCCCTGGTCTTTGTACTTGATAAAGAAATGAGTTTTGCATGTTGGGGTGTGCCCTCTGTGTCCTCCCCTCTCCACATCCTGACCCGCCGCCTCCAGTCGCAATTCAACATTTATTAAACGGACGTGCACTCTTCGTCAACCCTCGACTTTTCTGACCTCTCTTATTAAATGCAGTCACAAAACACAATCTTGGGAAACCTGTCGCCAAACATACAAGTTGAAAGTTGAATATAAATTCTTGAACTCACGCGACTTGTTATTGTCAATGGGATAAGATCATCAAACTAATCCAGTAATCCCTAATAGCATTGAAATTCAGAGGTAACAACAGTTGTTCTGCTTTTAATGATAAATAACAACAGGTGCGCGTGTAACGAAAACAATTACAGTTAGTTTGTACTTTACCCTGGATGATGATAATCGACGACACCTTCACAAAAAAAAATCTTGGACAGGCCTAAAAAAGATAAAAATCTGTTTCTCAGGTCCCCCATGGTGCTTTAGGCTATCGCATGCCTTCTCTTTATAACCTATACAAACTTAAAAAATAAAAACTGAATGGTTTATGTGATATTTTACACAAGTTAATAAAATTGATAAATTTGTCCCTTGAGGGCAACAAGACTTTGCAATGCTTTAGCATTGCAAAGCTTTCTTGTACTCAAGGGACGAAATACACCACACCACCCATGCCATTCTGTATAGTTATGAGGCCTAAAACCTAGTTCAAGCCAAGAACATAAACTTTGACAGCCAGGGTCTCCTCGAGTCGAGCAGTTTTAGGGACGGAGGAAGCCGGAGTATCCAGAGAGAGCCACTGAGCAACGGTGAGCAACTGAGAGACTCCCCAACGTATATTAACACCTCACAAGCAGGGTTAGCATTGGTTGAAGACAAGTGGATCGTTGACGTGCAGCACGCCTTAGTACACAATGCTACCGTGCCCCCACGTGTGGGCAGTGGGGGTGAAGTGTCTTGCATAAAGACACAACTCGGTTGCCGCAGGTTGGACTCGAACCGAGGACCTCTCGGCTTGCAGCCTGCACCTCAATCTACTGAGCCACCGCGCCCCCTCCTACATATATAAGTTTCCATTTGGTGACACTTTAGCAAGGGGCACACTGCCGATTATTTTTCGCTGGCCGGCGTGATCAAATCGTCGGCGAAATTTTACGCCCGATCACTCGGGAACACATGCTACGATTTTTCTCAAGGCCGTTCGCCACCGTGATTTCTGCAAATCCGTCGATCGTGTGATCTGTCCAATATGGCGCCGCGATAAGCTAAAGTTTCATATGACAAAATTCCAAACGCTGATTGGTTTCTAGAAATTGTTCCGTTGGGCTATGTTCGCCAGAGTGGGCACATGAGCGATTTTATCGGCGGTCTGTTCGCGGCGATGATAAAATCGGGCCAAAATATCAAACATGCTTGATCGGTGCGATCGATCGCTCGAAAAAGATTGCCGAGTTCAGTCTCCATCGCCGTATTGGGAAGACGAGCGAAATTTAGAAGCGATTTCAAAATCGGCGCGATCCCAGCGAAAAATAAACGCCCGTGTACCCCTTGCTTAAAGCCGGGGACACACTAGGCGATTTTGTACGCCCGATCCATTTTCGCTTGCGTAATCGTGTAGTGTGTCTGATTGTGCGACGCCGAACTTTGCTAGCGAACACGTACGCCCGACCAATCGGCCGTATTCAACATGCTGAATATTGGCGATCAATTTCGGCCGGATTTGTATCGGTGGCGTAGAGATCTGCCAGTGTGCCCACCTCGGCGACTACTACTGCAATTTTCTTCCTGTACTTCGACTTGCTGGCCGCCCTTTTATAATCACATGACAAGAGTAAAAAGGTGTCACATGACAAGAGGAGACGTCGCTGTCGTACTGTTATCCGGCAAGTGTGTCCACTCAATCGTTGAACTCACCGCCGGACAAAAATCGACGGCGTAAAAAATCTTTGTCGACAGCGATAAAAAATCGCCTAGTGTGTCCCCGGCTTTAGAGTAAAGGAGAGTTAGAATTTTTTTACCGTAATATTTACGGTAATGTTTTATACAGTGTGAATAGAGTTTTTTGTGAATAGAACTTGCGGGATATAACCGTTACGTAAGGTAGAAGATTAGTAATAGTGCGTTCTCATAACGCTGTCTAAAATTTAACTTTGGTGCCCTGTGCCCGGTACCCTGACACGCCAGCCCGGCACTTTTTCCCGAAAAAGTGCAAGAGGGTCTAAAATATCCCGGGGTGTCCATCGAATCAATAGCATTTCTTTTAACCCTTTACCTAACATGAAAAGCAGACGACACTTGCAAACAAAATTCTTGAATAACTCATTTTTTTAATTTTTTGTCTCAAAAACATAGGTTTAGAGGCCTCATTGGAACGAGTTCGACGAGCTCGTTCCAAAGAGGGGTCATAACCTATGTTTTTGAGACAAAAAATGAAAATATAATGAAAATTATTGGCGATTTTTGATAATAGCGCTGGCCGGTTTTGGCCGTTACGTTGGATAAAGGGTTAATTGTTCAGATGTCTATTCTATATATTACAGGACCTCTCCTACCTACGTCATCCCTTCTATCGTCCCTAGTCTACTTCTTCCTGTCTAAGCCTTCTTACTCCCAGCTCTCTCTAGTCCCAACCTCTGTCCTCCACCAAACATATCACTCCATTTAACTAAACCCCGCTCAATAACACCATTCTCTGATACACGAGACTGTATGGGAGTTACGAATGAGAACAAGAGTTAGTAGAGATGTGGCTGTATGCAACATGCCAGATGCCTTGTCATGGGAGGCCTAGCGGAGCTGCACCCCCCCCCCCCCCTCAATCCACACAGCTGCCTACAAATCCTGAATTCCACGATCTGCATGGGGCGTCAATTAATGAAATTTAGGCCAAACAAAATTAAATAATTGATTATCAGGCATTTTTTGGTAAAAGGAATGAGTGAGGACGGTTTTTATTTTTATTTTTTATTCCCTAGCGGAGCTGCCCCCCTCCCCCCTCCAATCCACACAACTTCCTACAAATCTTGAATTCCAAGATCTGCATGGGGCGTCAATTAATGAAATTTAGGCCAAACAAAATTAAATAATTGATTCTCAGGCATTTTTTGGTAAAAGGAATGCGTGAGGACGGTTTTTATTTTTATTTTTTATTCCCTAGCGGAGCTGCCTCCCCCCCCCCCCTCCAATCCACACAGCTTCCTACAAATCCTGAATTCCACGATCTGCATGGGGCGTCAATTAATGAAATTTAGGCCAAACAAAATTAAATAATTGATTCTCAGGCATTTTTTGGTAAAAGGAATGAGTGAGGACGGTTTTTATTTTTATTTTTTATTCCTGATGGAATGGTCACCGATGCCTGAAAACTAATTGTGAGACCCTAATATTAAATACTAGAGCTTCCCTGTTGATTTCGCTGATAGTTTTCTTTTTGTAAACAGCGGTCACAAAACACAAAATCAATTAGAACAACTAAAATGGAGATCAAAAATAATAAGGAGTTTTTTAACTGGTTATTTATTCATTTATTTACTGGTGTTTAAGGTCACATATTTCTGCACAATGGCTAACCATGACCATGACAGTTTTACGGGTGGAGGAAGCCGGAGTACCCGGAGAGAACCACCGAGCAACGGCGAGCAACTGGCAGCTCCCCAACGTACCAACTCCAAACAAGCAGGGTTAGCATTGGTTGAAGACAGGTGCACCATCGACGTGCAGTACGCCTTAGTACACAGCGTCACCGTGCCCCCACGTGGGCAATGGGGGTGAAGTGTCTTGCCCAAGGACACAACGCGGTTGCCACAGGTGGGATTCGAACCGAGGACCTCTCGGCTTGCAGCCTGCACCTCTACGTACTGAGCCACCGCGCCCCCTTTTAACTGGTTGAGTGCTAGAAGCCACAAGCAGGCCTTTCGAAAAAATGAAGGTACCAGTGCAAACGTAACGTTTTCCTTACCCATGTTTGGTATTCAGTTAAAGGTAAATAATAGTTTGCCTGTTGGCACTCTCCAATAATTTGTAACAGAACAATTTTTGATGAACAAATTCAGACCACCAAAAATAATCTAGTCCTCAACCAGATAGATAGATAGATAGAGAGTTTATTTAACAGTATACAGGTTTTACAATCATGATGTTTTGATATATTACAACATTTGTAACAATACAGGATATACTGTTGGGAAATGCCATAGCCAGATTGGCTGTCTTCCTGGCATCACCAGTTAATTAAATATTTATTTTGTCTACATATGAGATTCGTGTCGCATTTCACGAAGAGAATAACAATACTGTATCAATGTATACGACATAATACATCGCAAATCGCGATGTGATACCGCTATACAAAGATCACATGGTAGTTTTGTACATTTTGAATTTTGCCTCCGAAATTTGACGAATGTGGGTCGAAAAAACGAATGCGCCGGTGCCTGGGAATCAAAAGATTAATTTTCTTTTGCCTAATTTATTTATTTATTTATTTATGTTTATTGGTTCTTGTACCGTATACTGGTGGGAAGATTTCACCAGTTCATGGATAAAGTGTTTACCATTAATTGTTGGCGCACTGTCAAAACATTTAAGGTGAATTCGTGAGAAAACCAAATTTCCATAATAACTACCTTGTTTATGTCGAAATGGTTTAAGCATTTGTTATTCAGTAAGCAATAGCGATATTAAGACCATGACACATATACTGAATAATTTGACGCATGACTTTCTAAAATTGATTTTCTGATTATCGGTTTTCTGTACTATTATGACAGTTTCACATGGCAGTCCACCTGAACAAACAATATCCTTTCTATTATGAAGGTTGAGTGAGCATTTGTACAACAACTGGCCAATGGCTAACAAAGTGCGCTGTCAACAACACGTCATGTCGTGCAACTAGCCCAGAGCGCAACGTCTGGACAAACGAACATTTCAGTGTCGTTTATACCCCTATCAGTCCTTTTTTATGGCCGATATTTTGGGGTTTTATTGGGTTTGGCGGGATGGGGATGGTCATTCTGATATAATTGTTTTGTCCAGTCACAAAAGAACACGTAAATATATGTTTTAACTCGAACCCTTCTGGCCCGTCCCTTCGAAGCTTCAAAATTATGATGGTTCGGACGATTCGAGTTGCGCTAATTCGGAATTTTTTGGAATCGTCGACTGTTTTTCAAATTCCTGCTAAGTCAGTGAGGGGGGCGGGGGGGAGGGGTCTGGAAAAGGTTCCTTTACACAGGGCTGAAAAAATTATTTTCCGCCTCGAGACCACCCACCACCCTTTTTTTTCCTTTTCCAGAAGGGTACCCACCCCCTTCAACCCAGTTCAACCCCCTAAAACGAAACCTCCGCACAAAAGTTTCCGGATTTTAGTCGTATTATTGATCCGTTTCTGATATTCCACTTTTTTCCAAAAACACAAAAAGGGAGATAATTAACAAAAAATAACAAAAAAACTGGAGAAGGTTTTAAGCAGAATAAGATATATACTTCATGTCTGCCATAATATTACCTAATCGTTTCAAATTATATCTTATAGTGTCTAAGCATGGGTTATTGAGCTGACAAGCTCAATTATATTCATTAACTTGACTAGATGCATGTGTAGGATGTAGCTCCCTGATACAATATTGTCGATGTGTTTTTTGGCCACTCATGCGATATACAACAAAACCTAGCAATATTAACCCTTTACCCAACGTAACGGCCAAAACCGGCCAGCGCTATTCTAAAAAATCGCCAATTAATTTTCAAAATATTTTCAATTTTTGTCTCAAAAACATAGGTTATGACCCCTCGTTGGAACGAGCTCGTCGAGCTCGTTCCAACGAGGGGTCATAACCTATGTTTTCGAGACAAAAAATGAAAAAAATTAGTTATTCAAGAATTTTTTTTGCATGTGTCGTCTGCTTTTCATGTTACGTAAAGGGTTAAGTCAACCTCAGAACACTTGGAGTGACCATTGGAATCGAACATAGATTCAATGGGATCTTGGAAGTGAGTTGAGATGGGTTGACAGGGTAGACAAAGCCAATAGCATATATGGCATACATGTACACCGTATTGGTGCTATCTTTCTAACTCACCAGCGCCAGCCAGCACAATGATTTTGTGGAGGAATTGACAAACTTGATCACATACCCTGACTTGAACCCTAACCAAATATCAAATTCATCGTGAATCATGTGTTACCGGTACGGCACAACTCTATGGGTAGCCGATAGACTGCTTAAATTTGTAGCACCATGCAGTTACCGATGTCAGTACCTTTATATAATATTGTAGTGGACAGAGATCATTTTTTACTTACACAACCTGGTCGGTTGGGGTAAACTCTTATGCAGTTTGGTGAAAATTTTAATCTGCTATCACACAGGGTAGTGCTGTGGCCAGCCGTGATCGAGAGATAATCTCAAGCACTTTTTGAAAAAAATAATCTGCCATGAGAGTGATTGCCAGGGTATATCACTTCAAAATCCAAGAGTCCAGTGTAGACTGGAATAGATGGAATTAATCGGGGGGGGGGGGGGGGGGGGGAGAGGGGATGATTATACATGCATGAACCAATATGGATGGCCCACATTCTAGACCCATTTGTACATGTAGCATTCATATCTGGAGAGAAACATATTTGTGTATATCTTTAACTCATTTACGTCATGCATCTATTCATCACTTCCTTAGTCAGGCTCGGTCAGACTTTCCTTTTCTAATTTTAATTTTTCTTCGTGACTTTTCTGTACTTACCATCTCACTACACACAACCCAGTTGCATCAATTCATTTTTTGTTCTTACTATTGTTTTTTTGTTTCACAATGACATCCTGGGAGGCACAGAAAGTATTTACTCGCCTTCGAATCAGTAATCACAATCTAATTATAGAAAAGGGAAGACATGTACAGCCCCCGATTCCGTTTAATGAACGAAAATGCCCAAAGTGTGAGTCGGAGGCAACTGATGATGGTAACAAATGAAATTGGTCACTTGAAAAATGACGATGAGTCAATAATGTTCAAATTCTTCATGCAAAACAACATCCCCGGGTTATGCAATCCTATCTGTAACATGATCCGACGATTCTTCATGCTACGGGAAGGCGACATCCCGGGAAATTGAGCTCCAACGATGAAACGCTTAACCCTTTACCCAACAAATCGGCCGCATCCGCACGCGTAATATGCAAATTCAGTAGTTGAAAAAATATTATTTTTCAAAAATTTTCAACAAGACCATATCATGTGACCCCTCGTTGGAACGAGCTCGTCGAGCTCGTTCCAACGAGGGGTCACATGATATGGTTTTGTTGAAGTTTTTTTTTAAAATTTGAAAAAATGATATTTAAAATAATAAATTTCGTCTGCGTTGGATAAAGGGTTAAGAATGTGATAAGGATACACACAGTGACGAAATCAATTATATATATAATTATAAGCAAATATACACGCTAACACACACACACATATACACACACACGCACACGCGCGCGCACGCACGCACCCACACATTTACCTTTACTCTCACATGTATGTGAGTCTGTGTGTGAGTGTGTGTGGGGGTGTAGGTGTGTGCGTCTATAGGTGTGTGTGTGCATATGTGTGTATGTGTATATACATGTGTTCAAAATATCATTATATATTTCTCATTAATATATTATAAAAGAACTTTATATTGAGGCGTGAAGGTCACAGGGGGAGGCATGTGTTACCTTAGTAACATTTTTCTTGTTCTTTATTAAACACTGATTTAAACCTGTCGAAAGCAGGTTAAGGGTGGGCGATATTGACCACCAACTGTTTGGTGGTCATCATCTCACCAAATGTGAGTTATAACAGCTGGTTATCAGTCATGCTACTATGCCACATATGTACTAACTACCCTAAACACCATTAAATCACCTACTTAAGAGTGTATCCAGATAGATTAAAACAGAAAAACAGAAAAAAATGTATGAATTTGATGAGAGGAAAAAAGTGACTTTTTGTTCGTGGCGGGACCACCCACATCCACCCCGACCCTGTGTCGAATAATTTCTTGTAAGACGACCCCCCTCCCCCCCCCCCCCCCCCCCGGCCACGTCTTTCCTCTTGAACTCTTCTTCTATCACCAGGTCTCCAGACAGGAGGTTCCTTCTGCACCAGGAAGTCATTGCGTTGTGTCCTTAAAACTAAGACGTACTGCACAATGCTAATCCTGCTTGTGTGGAGTTAGTGCATTGGGGAGCATTGGGGAGTATGGCAGTTGCTCGCCGCTGCTCGGTTTTTTCCGGGTACTCCGCCTTCCTCCACCCGTAAAACTGTCCGACACCAGGTGTCTCTGGCTGTCGAAAGTGTCGTTAACCCTTTACCCAACGTAATGGCCAAAACCGGCCAGCGTTATTAAAAAACAATCGCCAATTAATTTTCATTATTTTTTAATTTTTTGTCTCAAAAATATAGGTTATGACCCCTCGTTGGAACGAGCTCGTCGAGCTCGTTCCAACGAGGGGTCATAACCTATGTTTTTGAGACACAAAATGAAAAAAAATAGTTATTCAAGAATTGTTTTTGCAGGTGTCGTCTGCTTTTCATGTTAGGTAAAGGGTTAAAACCTCAATAAAAAATGAAAATAGGTTCCGCTTCGAAAAGTACTTTGATTCCGTTTTGGAATACGAATTTTAATTGATTTGCCAAATACGCGCGAGTCGTCGCTGCATGCACTGTTTGAGTTGAGGAGTTCAGTATATTTACGATTGCTGGTGTAATATTTACAGCCGGAAGACCTGGGAGATTGAATTCGATATTTTATTCGATTCAAAATCCTCTCTCTGAATCCACTTGGGATTCAATTCGATCGGAAATTTGAAATTCGTGGGGCCCAAGTTTTGACTATTTATTTATTTATTTATTTATTCATTTATTTATTTATTGGGATTTATCGACACTGTCGACAGCCAGTGTCACCTCATGTCGGACAGTTCTACGAGTAGAGGAACCCGGAGTACCCAGAGAGGACCACCGAGCAACGGCGAGCAACTGTCAGGTTTCCCAACATACTAACTTCACACAAACAGGATTAGCATTGGTTGAAGACAAGTTCACCATCGGCGTGCAGTATGCCTCAGTACACAACGCCACATGGGCAATGGGGATGAAGTGTCTTCCCCAAAGACACAACGTGGTTGCCGCAGATGGGATTCGAATCGAGAACCCTCTCGGCTTACCCCCTCCCCCCCCCCCCCTTCCACACACACAACTCTTCTAAGAATTGCACCTGTATCCAGGCTTGGAAATAACGATCTTATCATCGTAAACCGTTAGCAGCTTACGCTAAATAACGTGGTGGTTACCTTTAGAAATAATTTGTTGTGATACTTTACCACCTTCTCTGTTTATCTACGCCACACTGTTTACGTCATAACAGAATTTCTGTTCAATAAATAGCAACAACTAACGCGTGATCTCGCATTGGCGAGATCACGCGTTAATTTTTTGCTATTTGTTGTTGCGAAATTCCGTTAAGACACAAATGGAATGCCATTCTACTTATTTATTTATTATTTATTTATTTATTGGTGTTTAAGGTCACATACTTATGCACAATGACTAATCGTGACCGTGACAGTTTTACGGGTGGAGGAAGCCTGAGTACCCGGAGAGAACCACCGAGCAACGACGAGCAGCTGTCAGCTCTCCAATATCGTAACTCTGAACTCTGCATTGCGGCACAGGCAGCGTTAGATTGGTTGAAGACATGCGCACCATCGACGTGCAGTACGCCTTAGTGCACAGCGCCATCGTGCTCCCATGTAGGCAATCGGGGTTAAGTGGCCATTCTACTTAAATGTTGATGCAATGCGCAACCAATCAGTCGAGCTGGTCCCGAGAGATTGTCAGGTCTTACAGGCAAAACATTCCGAATAAGGAATTTAGTTTATATTGTGATATTTTGTCGCTGTATTATTTTGTCGTAACCAGCAGTTCGTTACCGTATTTCACAATTAACGTAAACATTCGTTACCAAAACAATCGGTCGCATGTTATTTCCAAGCCTTTATTTCGTCAGTGTATTTATTCACAGAACAATACTCTATTCGATCAAGTTAAGCCTCAATAAAAGTGCAGCTAACACTTAATGTGAACTCCATTATCAAATTTGCATTTCTATGCAGTAAGTGTAGCTATGTGACAGAGACCGCCGCGTCAACCATCATTAACTCCCTCTCTCTCTCTCTCTCTCTCTCTCTCTCTCTCTCTCTCTCCTACGAATCGGAGAATCTCCTACGAATCGGAGAAATTCTTTTAGCGTTATTGATTTATTTATTAAGGTTTAACGACGCATTAACAGCCATGGTCATATCGTTTCGGTGACAGTTTCACGGGTGGGGGAAGCCGGAGTACCCGGAGAGAACCACCTAGCAACGACGAGCAGCTGCCAGCTCCACAACATCGTAACTCCGCACTGCAGCACGGGCTAGACTGGTTGAAGACATGCGCACCATCGATGTGCTGTACGCTTCAGTACTCGACGTCATCGTACCCCTATGTGGGCAATCGGGGTTACGTGCCTTGCCCAAGGACACAACGCGGGAGTCCGAATCAATCGTTCAGACGGTCCCCCACCCAAGGACTAACCAGGCTCGACGTTGCTTAACTTCGGTGATCTGATGAGAACCGGTTACCGCAACGCCACCGCGCCCCCAACATTATTGATAAAAATCAGCATCGAAACTATTCTTTCATTATCTTCTTCCTCACCACATCTCATTACAGTGCAGCCACCGTGGACTGGTCATACAGTATCCACGCGTGCGCAGCAATGTCCACGCATGCGTTTACTAAGTAATAACAGGCCTGTATTATTCATAAGGCTGACTAGGCTGAAGCCTAGGGGGTCGCAGGGACAGGGGCCCGCCAATTAGGTTTTTTTTTTTTTTTTTTTTTTTTTTTGCTGAGGCACTGTTACCAGCGCCTCAGGGCTACAATGGTTAAAGGCACTTTGCACTCTGCGCCGTAGCGATATATGTACATACGTATTTATCCATATATATACTCTCATAAGTATACTATATATATATTTATATACAGTACATTATTTTAATGCTTATTTAAATAATATGTTAAGTTTTGAGTAGAATTCTTCAGGAGACCCGCAAAATGGATATAGGGCTATGTACTGCGGCATAGTGCCTACCATACCAGGGTCGGGCTGTCAGCTGTATTTGGGGTGAAAGATTGACGTGCCGGAGGGGGGCCCGTCCCGAAGTACCTAAAATCCTAGGGGCCCAGTCACGGGTTAATACGGCAATGGGTAATAAAAGTCATCATTAGAAAATTATAAACCTGCCCCCCCCCCCCCCCCCCGATGAAGAACCTGAGCCTCCACGAAATTAATTGTATTTATTTATTTTGTTTATTTAATGGAGTTTCACGACACTTTCGACAGCCAGGGTCACCTCATGTCGGACAGTTTTACGGGTGGAGGAAGCTGGTGTACATAGAGAGAACTACAGAGCAACGGCGAGCAACTGTCAGATTCCCCACGTACTAACTCCATTCAAGCAGGGTTAGTTAGCATTGGTTGAAGACAGGTTCTCCACCGACGTACATTACGCCTTTGTACACAGCGCCCACGTGGGCAATTGGGATTAAATGCCTCGCCCAGGGACACAACGCGGTTACCCCTGGCGGGGATCGAGCCGTGGACCTCTCGGTTTGAAGTTCAATGCCGTAACCACTGAGCCACCGCACTACCTGGTTAATTGCATACAAATATGCGTGGCTTTCGAGCGATGGCCGCTCCCAACCGCCATCGCTCAAAAGTATTGTATATGACTAGTTATAGTACGTGGAGAGTGTATTATCACTAAATCATCCGCAGAGTGGAGATTCCACCCGAGCAATAATTGCAAATTTGTTGCATAGCATAATAATCACAAGCAAAGTTTCAGCCAATGGACCTCAGGATTAAACCCGGAGGTCCATTGGATGAAACACTGCTTGTGTTTTTGTCCATGTGTACGGAATTCGAAAGTGATACTTTGGGTGGTAACTCCACTCCACGGGGGATTTAGTTACAATCCACTCTCCACATACTGTACTATTTGCCTTTCAGATATTTAGCTCCCCTTACAATGTGTCCGGAATGTATTAGGACCTCTTTTGTCTTACATCTGGACAGACAAAGGTCACGTAGTTAGGCCGAGTCGCGGAAGCTTAACACAGTGTTCATATTTAGTGCGAAGAAACAAGACAAATGTTCCATGATGTCAGTAAGTTGACAGGTGTCCACGATATTATTTCAGAACAGGTCAACACAGTTCGACGTGTTGATTGAAATACTGACGTATGTGTTCGGAAACAACATTCCTTTGAATAATATTATTACGTAAATCAAAAGAATAAGTTTTCACGCCCATGTGTTCCAGTGCACGAAGTTCATTACAACAGAAGGCTTCCAAATGATATTTTCAAATAGATTCTATTGTGTTTTAATAAGACAATACATTCAACTGCTAACAAAAGCCGACAGGCAATCCCGAATCGTTCTGGGATCACAATGGAACCAAGGGGAGGGGCACAATTGAGCACCCTCTCTATTTCCACTAATATGATTCCTCAATGAGCTCAAAAATTTTAGAGTATGCGAATGTTTCAGTCAGGGATGTGGCTAGAGGGTTTCAGCTGGGGGTGGGGGGGGGGGGGGGGGTACCACCGGTGTAAATTCCAACTGTGAGTAGTTTCGATAGGTGGTTGCACTGCAGCGCTGGGTGATCAAAACCATATCATGTGACCCCTCTTTGGAACGAGCTCATCGAGCTCGTTCCAAAGAGGGGTCACATGATATGGTTTTGTTGAAATTTTTTTTTAAATTTTAAAAATGATATTTAAAATAATGAATTTTGAAATCGTCTGCGTTGGGTAAAGGGTTAAAGTGATTATATATATATATACACATGCTTATGAACCCTTCTGAAAATGTTTACTCGTCCTGAAACGGAAAAAGCACCATTTATAATGTGTCTGGTTCAGAAAATTTACCGGATTGATGTCAGAGTCGAAATTTTGAGGCCAATGTCAATTTTAGAGTAACGCCAGGACCATGCAACTAGTTTCTGTGAAACGCCTAGGCACTTTAATACTTTTTTATAGACGAGGCTATAAAAAAGTATCAAATTGGTGCCTTGGCGTTTCACAAGAACTACATGCAAGTGAGAACAATGTTTTAAAACAACTTACCACGATACTTCGTACTCTCCGTGTCTGAGCCACAGATAGTGCGATGTGGCGGGGAAAGTGAGGTTGTTCCTTTTATCAAACATTTCAAATCCCAAATGGGAGATAGTCCCTCAACTGGAACGTTAATTTCGTGGGGAGGTGCGTTCGCACCCCCGTTGGTTACGCGCCTGTGACATGACTAAAAGGTTGTTGTTAAATCTCAATGAAAAAATAAACATACACACATTTATCTTCTCTGAACAAATATATAGATGAGGAGGAGTTATCGTTAGCAAATTTGGAGTAGTAGTATATGTGGCTGCATTGTGGCAATGAATTCCACCTTTAAGGCTTAGGCGGTTCAGACTATTATTTCAACTGCAAGCATCTTTCAACCCGAAGGTCAAAGCAAAAGACTAAACCATGTCGAGACCACAACCCGCAGAACAAGAAATATTTATTTATTTATTTATTTATTTATTTATTTATTTATTTATTTATTTATTTATTTATTTATTGGTGTTTAATGTCACATATTTCTGCACAATGGCTAATCATGGCCTCGACAGTTTTACGGGTGGAGGAAGCCGGAGTACCCGGAGAGAACCACCAAGCAACGGCGAGCAATTGTCAGCTCCCCAACATACTAACTCCACACAAGCAAGGTTAGCATTGGTTGAACAACCATCCTATATAAAGACGTCCTGACGTATCATGTTCCAGGGAAAAAAAAACGGCCGCTAGGGTTCAAAGGGTTAAGTGTCTTGCTGGCGTGACACAAAAGAGCACTGTCAACTGTTTTAAAGATATAGTATATTAATAGGTGCCCCTCCCCCCCCCCCCCCCCACACACACACACATACCCATACACGCACGTACACCCTACGGTGGCTGCACTGTAATGAGATGTGGTGAGGAAGAAGATAATGAAAGAATAGTTTCGATGCTGATTTTTATCAATAATGTTGGGGGCGCGGTGGCGTTGCGGTAACCGGTTCTCGTCAGATCACCGAAGTTAAGCAACGTCGAGCCCGGTTAATCCTCGGATGGGTGACCGTCCGAGCGATCGATTCGGACTCCCGCGTTGTGTCCTTGGGCAAGGCACTTAACCCCGATTGTCCACATAGAGGCACGATGACGCCGTGTACTAAGGCGTACTGCACGTCGATGGTGCGCACGTCTTCAACCCATCTAACCCTGCCTGTGCTACAGTGCGGCGTTACGATGTTGAGGAGCTGGCAGCTTCTCGTCGTTGCTCGGTGGTTCTCTCCGGGTACTGCGGCTTCCTCCACCCGTAAAACTGTCACGGTCATGATTAGCCATCGTGCATAAGTATGTGACCTTAAACACCAATAAATAAATACACCCTACCTATAATGTGTATCGACCGGGCTCATTTTGCCTCAAACAGGCAAACTGCTTCTATGCTTTCTTTTGTATCTACATGAATGAAATTTCGTCAATAACGAAAGGTCACACACCGGAATCAGTTTCCGTTGTTTGTATCAGTGTGTGTGTGTGTGTGTGTTTGTTGCTGTAGCTATCCTTCCAAGGTAGATTATAGAATATCACCCCAATATACCGAAGCCCCTCAAAATATCGAGGTAATTTCCCCGTTACCTCTCTATGTCAGTGTAAAACCTTATACGTTGATCTTTACACAATACACTTTTTAGTGCAATGTACTTAGTTTTATGTATTTAGTTTTGGATTTTGTTATCTTGATTCAGTATTTATATTTCCTGACTATTTTATGCCATATATAGAGGATATGAAACTCATTTCATATTCTATTTATGCATATGACACACACACGCACAAATTAGCCACTTAGTTTGACTTTTTAACCCATCACCTAACTTGAGTTGCAGACGGCACTTGGAAAAAACATCCTCTTATAACTAAAAAAATTCATTTTCTCGTTCCAAAACATAGGTTATGACCCCTCATTGGAACGAGCTCGTTCCAATGAGGGGTCATAACCTATGTTTTGGAAGCAAAAAGTGAAAATATAAAAAAAAAATGAATGGCGTTTTTCTTGTATGTAAATAGGACAGATAACGTAAATTCTCCCCTACTGAAATTATGCAAATGTCACCCAGTTGTATTTTGTTTAGCCAATCAAATTGTCCAGTTTTGAATTAACCAATGAAAGCTCCCAACTCTAATTATGCAAATTATGAAAATGTGGCCCAGTTTTATTTTGTTCAGCCAATCAAGTTGTCTAGTTTTGAAATTGACCAATGAAATTGACGGATGGCTTTATTTATCACTGATTAATATGAAAGAAAAATATCAAATGTTTTAAAGTGAACAAACCAGACGAGTCATATGATAAAAACTCATATTATGTATAAAACAAAGGTGATAATAAAAACACACAGACTAGACTTACGCCAATAATTTTACCGACGCACGTTTCAAAGTATCACGTTCGTTCCGCTGCACCAGTATGTGTGCGTGTCTGTGTGTAGGGGTTAGTAAACACCGACGATCGGGTACGCACACAAGACCTTGGACCATCTAATAATATTGCTCACTCTTGACAAATGGGGTGTGCCCGTTCGTAATGGCCATACATAACACTGGAAGTCTCGTGGAAAACATCCAACCAGGGTCTCTATCAAAATTTCATTTTTCTATCATAATTGAACCGGAAAGAGCGGTTCTGGTGGCCATTACGAACGGGGTCACCCCGTCTGTCCCGCGAGTCCGGTTAGAAGGTTCAGTCTGAAGTATGTTCCCGGTCGTCGGTACTTACTAACCCGTTTTACAACCTTCCATTACACTCATCTAGTTGCGTACCTAAGGTATGGCATGTAATCTGGGCGCCAGTTGAAGTCAGAGAAGCTGGTGAAAAAAGAATTTTCATATTTTTTCACACAAATGTCTCAATGGTCGCCTATGGGAAAATATTAGGTAATATTTTACCAAATTCCGTGAAGCTTGCATTTTTATTGTTTTCGTTTCTTCGTAGACTAACGTTCCGATAGTACCCGGAGGTTTTATGTTAACCCTTTACAAAACGTACAGGATATCAAAATTTAATATTGTAAATAATTTTTTCCCATTTTTTCAAAAACTTTCAACAAAACCATATCATGTGACCCCTCTTTTAAGCGAGCTCGGCGAGCTTGTTCCAATGAGGGATCACATGATATTGTTTTGATGATTTTTTTTTAAATAATTTTTTTCAACTGCACAGTTTCTAAATTATGCGGATGTATGTTGACATGTGGACGATCCGTTAGGTAAAGGCTAAAAACTTTGGCAATATGACGTTTTTAGTACGGATCAATTAACCAATCGCGGTTGGTGTTACAAAAGTGGGGCATAGACGATCAGGCTCAAACATACGAGGAAATAGTACTTGTGAGGGTAAATTTTCATGCATGTTTGATAGTCCCGATTTTTCTCTTTTCTTCGTCTGTTTGAATTTTTATACAATTCCAGTGAGTTCCGGCAAAAGATGTGGGGAATCAAGAAGGTTAAAGAAACATTTAACGAAAATGAGGCTTGAGGTAAGATATTTATAAAAATGGTTTGATGAAAGACGTGCTTTCTGAAAAAGAAATTTCTTTCTAAAGAAACATTACGTCTGCGAGCAGCCAATCATTCCTAAAAATAAAGCGATTGTACTCGCATTAATACCCACTTTAACTTCACTACAGCTTCCGATTTTCGCAGATCTAGATTTTAATGTCGCGCAAATAGAAAAAAAATGCTAAAAGACGTCAAAGACACGTTTAGAACAGCTGATCAGCTCGTGCTGAACTAAATCAAAAATCGGTGGCATATGTTGGACAGCTCTTGTTCACAAGGCTTAGTTGTACCCACATGGCGCATTTTGTTGATTTAAGTACACTTTAATATAGATTTTCTTAAGGTCACACAAAACAATTTGTCTTGGTACACGAAGTGTAAGCTAGAGTCTACAGGATTTGGATTCAGGCTCTTCAGTAAAATAGGTATGTTCTGACAAGTTTAACCCTTTACCTAACATGAAAAGCAGACGCCACTTGCATAAAGACTTCGTGAATAACTAATTTTTTCATTTTGTTGTCTCAAAAACATAGGTTATGATCCCTCATTGGAACGAGCTCGACGATGAAAAAATAATGAAAATTAATTGGCGATTTGTTGTGAATAGCGCTGGCCGGTTTTGGCCGTTACGTTGTGTAAAGGGTTAATTAACCCGTTAGCAAACAGCGTAACTTGTCGTAGGTCAGCTTTCTTAATCCTTTTCGTATTTCGTCCAGACGGTAGAAACCTGGTGAGCACAGGGGCATGCATGGAGCGACTGCTACCCTCCCCTGCTTACAGCGCCATTGCACCATGCAATGGCGCTGTAAGCAGGGGACAGCAGCACCTCTTGCCCCGTGGCTAGGTGCACACAGGGGACGTGCAACAGTTTCAATACTTACCAAAGAAACTACACAACTGGCGGGGATGAGTTCGAAAGCTTTGTATTTCTATGATGCCAATACTATTGAGTGTCACATTACAATGTATGAATCATTGTAAACTCCCGGTCTTAAATCATACCCAGAGTCGAGTACCCTTTTTGATACCCCTGCTCCCTTTGCCATCGGATGCTTTCTACTCCTTTGGAGATATGTGCGCCCCCCCCCACCTCCCGCCCCCCCCCAAAAAAACTTTTTCGACAAATAGTTGACAGACAGACAGACAGACAGACAGACAGACAGACAGACAGACAGACAGACAGACAGACAGACAGACAGACAGACAGACAGACAGAGTTTAGGCCAATATTGTCTTCACCAACCCATATTGTAATCTTCTTGTGATTTAGCAGGAATGGAGTTCACAGACTCTTTACTCAAAAGATGAGACCAAAGATTCCATCGTTTGCATATATCGCATATGTAAAGCAGGCACAGCGTAGAACTGAAAACTGAAAAGTTTTTTAAAAGTTGGTCCCGACGGGAGTTGATCCCGAGACTCCCGAATTTGGTCGTTCCTTATTTAAAGAGTTAAAGCAAAGGTGCACCCAGGCCTTAAATTTGTACCTATTTCCGAGAACTGATTTTGATTATTGTGAATCAATTTTCAGTTCTTAAATAAGTTAGAACTTAAGAGTATTGTTATACTGTTGTGACTGCATGCGACCAGTATATATTTCACAGTAGAAAAAGAAACCTCATATTTAAATGTAGTTATTTATTGGGGTTTAACGACACTTTCTACAGCCAGGGTCACCTCATGTCGGCCGGATTTACGGGTGGGGGAAGCCGGAGTACCTGGTGAGAACCACCCAGAAACGGCGAGCAACTGTCAGACTCACCAACGTACTAGCTCCGCGCAAGCAGGGTTAACATTAGTTGAAGACAAGTACACTATAGACGTGCAGTACGCCTAAGAACACAGCGCCACCGTGCCCTCACGTGGGCAGTCGGGATGAAGTGTCTTGCCCAAGGACACATTACCCCTGGCGGGGATCGAATCGTGGACCTTTTTGTTTGAAGTTCAATGCCGTAACCGCTCATATTTAAATGCTTTCTAAAGATTAACTCTTTACCCAACACAGGTGATATGATATCTAAATTTATTATTTTAATTTTTTTTCTTCAACTTTTTCAAACAATTTCAACACAACCATATCACGTGATCCCTCATTGGAACGATCTCGACGAGCTCGTTCCAGTGAGTGGTCACATGATATGGTTTTGTTGATTTTTTTTAAATAATATTTTTTCAACTGCTCCATTTGTGTATTACTCGAACGAGTGTGACCGATTTGTTACGTAAAGCATTAAGCTTTAAGGTTAAGGTGAGATCTAGTTTTTTGTGAGGTACTATAGGTTAGATCTTGTTTTTGTGAGTTTCTTGTCTTACTTGTACATGTGAAGCGGTCGAGGTATAAAGGCCATTTACCAACCAGCCTGGTTGGTCGGGATCTCTTAGTCTCGTGGTAAATCGGTCGCTTTGTGTGCTAGAGGTTGACGGTTCGAACCCTGGCTCCCGCACTTATCTCTCCACCTGTTACATTTGGGGGCTCGTCCGATCCTCAGCAGTTGGTGGCGTTGTGGACGCTGTGGTGAAGCATGGTGGATGTTTCGACCGCTCTGGGGTGGAATCTGGGTGAGATTCACATGTGGTGAATCTCAACAGAAGGGGAGAGTAGTGTAGCGGTCGAGGTATAAAGGCCATTTACCAACCAGCCTGGTTGGTCCGTATCTCTAAGTCTCGTGGTAAATAGGTCGCTTTGTGTGCTAGAGGTTGACGGTTCGAACCCTGGCTCCCGCACTTATCTCTCCTCCTGTTACATTTGGGGCTCGTCCGATCCTCAACAGTTGGTGGCGTTGTGGACGCTGTGGTGAAGCATGGTGGATGTTTCGACCGCTCTGAGGTGGAATCTGGGTGAGATTCACATTTGGTGAATCTGAAAAGAAGGGGAGAGTAGTGTAGCGGTCGAGGTATAAAGGCCATTTACCAACCAGCCTGGTTGGTCCGGATCTCTTAGTCTCGTGGTAAGTCGGTCGCTTTGTGTGCACTTATCTCTCCTCCTGTTACACATGTGTAGAATACGTATTCTAACATATAAGTTGGTGATCTTGCTGCTGGATGTTATAGTACATTAGCAGTGGTTTCGAATAAAGTTCGCATCTGCGAATCACATTTGTTTTTTCAAATCGAATCTCGTATCGAATCTTCTCTCTGATATCGATGTCGAATCGAATCTCGAAGCGAATCTAAGAGACAAGTTATTTCGTATTGCACCAAACGGAACTTACGGAACACTGTGCTTACCCTTACAATACTGCCTGAACACCTTAAACACCAATAAATAAATATTCTCTGTAACACCATCCCGAAAACGGGTAGGCCTATTATCCAAAGTTTTAGTTTTTGAAGGCTTAGCTTGTTAATATTTACCGCAATCTGTGACAACAACGGCTGCTTATGGACAACGTGAGCCACACAGACTCGCTAAGTTCACCTCCTTAGCATTAACTGGTAGAGTGCTAAATTATTTTTGACCATCAAAATTTGTTCACGTGTCTTTGCCTTGTTACAATTTGTGAGGCACTCTCCCATAAAATGTAACAAGGCAAGCCTACACAGACAAAATAATTTCACTTCAAAGATAATATGAGGCATATCCACTGAATATGAGGCCTTTACATTATGGGCCCTGCACATCAGAGTAAAGCCCAAATATGGGCTTCCAGCACTCAACCAGTTAATCAATATTGTACCTTCGGTTTGGCGAATGGAAGAGTGATATATCCTGAAATGAGACAGTGTGGGAGGCAGACTGGGAAGCGGGTACGTTTGGGGGTGTATATTAAATCGTGCACTGCTTCTTCTGTTCTTCATTATATCCAGCGTCCCATCTGTGTTTCTATTTACAGAACGATATCGTTGTACGTTATAGCTGCATCAATGCCACAACTGATGTTGCCAGAGAATGAATGTTCTGTCATCTCGGAATCTCTCCCGACCGGATATCAAACCTGTAACTTCCGGTTTGAGAGACCAGCACACGAATCCACTCGGTCACCGCATCATTCTCTTACTCCACTAGCTCTCTTACTCCGGGTTCGAAGCGACTCAGTGCGAAACGACTCAGTACGAAATGGTAAAGGAACGAAACGACCCGGGGGACGACCTGGTAAAGGACCGAAAAGACCCGACACGCCGCTTGTCGGTCACTCCCGGCGACGGTCTTTATAACGCGTCGCTTTGTTAATACCATTGATTATGGTCGATGGCACTGCTGACTTATAATTTTGAGTCTATTTTCTCGGACGGGATTGTATAGTTCGCAGCATTAATATGTTAACTATCACCACAAAAAAATGCACAACTAGTCGTATCAAACTGGATATTCTGAACTCTTTCCTTACCGAAGATCATTATTCATTGATAAGTGGGTCCAAGAAATTAACTGCACAACCAGTGGGCGTTCTATAGTCTATACTAAAAAGCAAACAATTAAAGATTGTCAGTTACTCAATTAAATATGATTTGAGACAACATGAATGAATTGTCTAGTGTCAATTTATTCAATTTTTGTTGGATATGTAACAAAATGCACTGAGCACGAGAGATTTGAAAACATCGAATTTTAAGATTGACTCGGGATTTATCTCGAAGCAGACGTATAACATCGATATCGAATCGAATCTCGAATATTCGCAGGAAACCTATTCAGTAAAGTATATTGGCAACAAAGGCAGCCGATTCTTCACTAAACATCACTGCAGTGTTCCTCAGTGGCGGAGCATTTTGGGGGGAGGGCGCAGCCCTGCACATCTCAATGCCCCCCCCCCACCCCCCAAATTCAAACCCAATTTCAACTAGGGTCTAATATATTCTCTGGCTTTCAGGGAACCGGGAACGGAATTGAAATTACTCTCAGAACCGGGAACCGGGAAATTTCAGGGTAATATCAAGCAAATTTACGACGCATTCATTTTAATGATAATGAGCATATTTCATTGGCAATCTCCCATCTCCAAATGGAAAAGTTATTTTCCTAACATAAGCATGAAAACCCAAACCCGCTTCAATCTCGTCTTTATTTTCAGAATCACTTGCTTTATCACCTCTACCTTCTCCAACGTCAACACCCTCTTCACTGCCGTCACCAGTCTCCTCTGCTGTAAGCAGAGGAGACTGGTGACGGCTGTGAAGAGGGTGTTGATGTTGGAGGAGGTAGTGAACAGTGATACTAGTGATTCTGAAAATGAAGACGATTTTGAACTTTGAAGTGGTTGAGGATTGAAAGGGATGGTGTGTGTGTGGGGGGGGGGGGGGGTCCACCAGAACTGGTTGAGAGTTACAGTGATTTGTTGAAAATGGTTCGTCGGGAATCAGGACTGTAAAAATTTCAGGCGTGGAAGGACTACAAAGTTTCAGTTCAGAAAACTTCAGTTCAATTCATAAACAGTGCCACGCTTCATTCCCGGTTCCGTGCTGTAGATTTCCCGGGTATCGGGGCCGGCTGTTTTCACCCATCTATCACATGTTATACCTAGATTGAGGCAAACATACTGATACAGTGTTTGGTATTGCGGAACGCTCGTTCCTGGCACAGATAATTACCTCCAGTTGGAAACAAATCTTACTACAGATTCACTCTCAGAGCACTAGATTTTTCAGAAGTTTCCCGGGATGGGCCCTGGACCCCCACTCTAGGGAAGGAGACATCTCTCTTCCAGACCCACCGTCAGCTCGGACCTTCGGGTATCGGGACATGCCTATGGTAAGTCATCCCGTGCCCCTCGCCTGAATATTGCCCCCCACCCCCACCCCCTTATTTCAAAATCTGCGCCACTTGTGCTACCTTATTATGAGGGCCCAAAAATGGGTAGAATGTTAAGGGCTATCAGAACATTTTCAGAATCCATGACGAGAATCAAGAGAACAGTTTGCAAGCTGATTCAATGAACAGTGTTGATTCTCATTGTTCTTGCGATAATCATCCGAGCTTATATTTCATCTAAATTTGGGAGAATCCATTTGGATTCTCGCAAAAAAGGTTTCGATAACTGATAACTCGTTTTAGCTTTTTATCCAACACAGATTTTTAATTTTTAAAATATAAACTGAATTTGATAGTTTTTTTTATAAATATAAACGATATTTATCAAGAAAACCTTACAAATATGGATGCCATTGGAACCGGCTCGGTGAGCCGGTTCCAATGAAAGCCATATTTGTATAATTTTACTGACAAAGTGTCAGGATATTTCAGGCCATGTTAGCCTTGTATTGGTTAATATGTTACTGCCATGTTAGGTAAAGGGTTAAATTGACTCAATTATTTTCAGGCGAATCCTAGTAGAGGTGCATCGAGAATCTACGTGGATTCTCGCTGGCTTTGTTGCGCGAATCTTTGCGTGAATGGATTTTCGGATTCTCGCCGAAATATAAGCCTTGAATTCATTAGCGAGAATAGATTCTGATTCTCGTATCAGTTTTAAGCTCAGGCACCCATTTTTCTTAAATAGGAAAAGTTAGAGAGTGGACTCTCATCCTTAGTATACGGTGTGGTAAATACCCGACAGAAGTGCACGATACCAAGCGTCGCAACGTGCCATTTGTGACACGCGCCGATGCTTTGTCTCACTATTTCCTGTGTGTAATGTTGAGGTGTTGAGACTCTCAAGAAAACATCATCGAAACTGCGATCAGTTTATCTCTAGACTCGACTGCGTCTCCATAATCTAACTGAATAACATAAGAACACGAAGATGAAAGCGTCTCTTACTGTAAAATCAAACAATTCTTTCGATTAGAATGCCTATATTAGCTTTACCGGAGACGTTTTTGCCTTTGAATCTTCTAATTGTTGTCTGAACAATATGTGTTTCGCGACTGGACGTCGACGGTTTGAGAGATACACAGACGCGCAAATTTCATTATTCAAAAGACTTAAAGACAGATGATAGATTATTCCATAGCTAATGTATCAGAATATTATATGCTTTAACGAAACTCCCATTCCTGAAATTAACTTTTAACAAAACTCTCCCATACTCATGATTATCATGATCACAGACGGCAGAAGGTAAATGAAAGATTGCTGACGATTTTCAGCATTTCAAGAGATTTAAAGGATAGTTACAGTACGTGGAGAGTGGATTGTAACTAAAAATCACCCGCGGAGTGGAGTTATCACCCAAACTATAACTTTCAAATTTTGTATATATTGACTAAAAACACAAGCAATGTTTCAGCCAATGGACCTCCGGGTTTAATCCGGAGGTCCATTGGCTGAAACTTTGCTTGTGCTTGTTATGCTTTGCAACAAATTTGCAGTTATTGCTTGGGTGGAGTCTCCACTCTGCGGGTGGTTTAGTGATAATACACTCTCCACGTACTGTAGCTCTCTTAATTTTCTGAAGTTGGTAATAAATTTAACACTGAAGGTATGAAAATATTTTTGAGTAGTATAAAAATACAGAAACTGTTTTTTCCACTTTTCCCCCAGTCAGTCAGGGAGAGGATCTTGCAAAATTTCTCTACACAGGGGTGAAAAAACTTTTATCTGCTTCGAGACCACCCACCAACCCCTTTTTGGAAGGTTTTTTTTTTCTTTTTTATGTGGGGGATCCACCCCTTCAACCCAGTTCAACCTCCACAAATCAATCCCCAACACAAAATTATCTGTGTTTTTTGTCATATTACTGATCCGTTTCTGTAGTTCCACTTTTTCCAACAACACAAAAAAGGAGATAATTCACAAAACAATTTAAAAAACGTGCAGATTTTTAGCAAAACCAGAGGTAAATTAGATAAATACTTCATGTCTGCTATAATATTAGAATTCGCTGCTTCAGGTTTTATTTCAGAAATCACACAAACTCAGGTACTATCGACCGATAGAACATGAAAAGAAACGTTCTAATTATTTTATTATGCCGAACAAAAAATAACTTCCATTGTTAAGCGTTAACTGCAACATGCCATCAATCTTGTAACAACAATGTAGTCGAATCCAAAAACATGACGTCATTTCGAACGAATGACGTCTCGTCCTGAAAATGACTTGTCACAAGTGTCGTCGCTTTGAGAGTTTCTATATCACCAAATGCCAGTGTTTATAACTGCATCATGCTGTTCATGTTATAATTCATTGTTAATGCTTGTGTGATAAGTGGTATAAATTAATGGAATATAAATTCATGTTTCTCGGACGACGACAGTTGATAGAATTAAGCGGAGTGAAACAATTTATTTTGAACTTGAGGCGGAGGCTCAGTGAGATCGAGGAGTACTAAACTTGTGGAAATATAATTGATTGAAGTCATAACTCATATTCAGGATTCACTGAAGTGGTGAACAACACGTGAGTTTTTAATATTTCTGATTTTTTTGAATTCATTGTTTGCAGTTAAAATTAAAAACACACCCACTGAAGATGATATATTTGTTGGTAAGTTTGTGTCTTTCGGTGACGAAAAAAAAGTTAATCAAACACAGCGCCGGCGTGCGTAATCGACGCTGATCTGTGGTAGTGGAGCTTACATTTTCTTTGTTCTCTTGTCTCCAGGGAAGAACGTTCCGATAGTACCCGTCTTTTGCCCCAAAACTCCAGTACTATGACTTTTAGAAGGTGTCAAATTAACCAATTACGGCTGATGTTAGAAACGTGAGGCATAATAAAATAATTTAATGGTACCTAATTGTTCGAAACTATATCTTGTAGGGTTTTAGCATGGGTTATTTTTCCTTACATGCTCAGTTATGTTAACTAACTTGAGTAGATGTGTAGGATGTAGCTCCCTGACACAATGTTGTCAATGTGTTTTTTGGCCATTCATGCAATATGCAACAAAACCTGGCAATATTTATTTATTCATTTATTTATTTATTTATTTATTTATTTATTTATTTATTTATTTATTTATTAGTGTTTAAGGTCACATTCTTATGCACAATGGTTAATCATGACCGTGACAGTTTTACGGGTGGAGGAAGCTGGAGTATCCGGAGAGAACCACCGAGCATCGACGAGTAACTGTCAGCGCCTCAACATTCTAACTCTGTTCAAGCTCCGCTCAAGCAGTGTTACAGCTGTTGAAGACCTTCACCATCGACGTGCAGTAAGCCTTAGTACACGGCGTCATCGTGCCCCCACGTAGGCAACCGGGAGAAAGTGCCTTGCCCATGGATACAACGCGGGTCGTCCCGGACGGGGATCGAACTCTTGACCTCTAGCATAGAAGTCCAATGGTCTCCCACTGAGCCACCGTGCTCATAACCTAGTAATATTAAGACATCCTTAGAACTCTTGGAGTGACCATTAAAATCGAACTTAGATTCAATCGGATCGTGAAGGTGAGTTGAGATGGGTTGATGGGGTAGAAAAAGGCAATAGCCTATAGGGAATACATGTACACTGGTTGATGCTATCTTTCTAACCCACCAGTGACAGCCAGCATAATGATTTTGTGGAGGAACTGACAAACTTGATCATATACCCTGACTTGAACCCCAACCAAATATCATATTCATTGTGAATCATGGGTTACCGGTACGGCACAACTCTGTGGGCAACCGGTAAACTGCTTAAATTTGTAGTGAAGCACCATGCAGTTACCGATGTCAGTACCTTTATATAGTGTAGTAGACTGGGGTCCTTTCTTACTTGCACAACCTGGTCGGCCGGTCGGGATAAACTCTAATCTGCTTCTGTGCAAGTTTTAATCTGCTATCACACAGGGCCGTGCTGCGCTCGGCCATGATCGAGAGATAATCTCAAGAACTTCTTGAAGAAAATGGGCTGTCATGAGCGTGACTACCGGATATATCACTTCAAAATCCAGAGACCAGTGTAGACTGGAATAGATGGAATTAATCGGGGAGGTGGGAGATGATTGATTGATTTTTATTTAGCAGTGTACAAGTACAAATGCAAATAGTAGTAGGCTAGAATAGATTGGATTAATCAGAGAGGTGGGGATGCGATTATACCAGAATGAACCGAGCTAACCCAAATATGGATTGATCACATTTTCTGCCCATTTGTACATGCAGCTCTCATATCAAGAGAAACATATTTTTGTTTAAAATATGTTGTGAATTCTTTTGTTTAACTCATTTACTTCATGCATTTATTCATCTTATTACTTCCTCGATCAGACTTTCCTCTTCTAATTTTCAATTTCACATGTGTCTTTCTTCGTTATTTGCTTGTTCTTACTTGTATTATTCGGGGTTTTTTGTTACATTATAAATTATTGTGATGAGTTGACGGTAACAGTCTGAGGTTTGCGGCTCGAAGCTTATGTTCAACCGAGACGTCGAGGTTGAACATACGCTCCGTGCCGCAAACCTCAGACCATGTTACCGTCAACTCATTACAATACTTTATAATGTATATGTTCCGATAAGACACTACCCATAGCCTAAAACCTTCAAGGCAACTTTTAACTATCACAGGTTTAGTAAATAAACCACTCGTGTATCCACGACGACACTTGATAATCAATAAATCACATAAACACATTCCATCTTAGTTCAAATCGTAAATCGGCTTATAATTTAACCCTTTACCTAACGTAACGGCCAAAACCGGCCAGCGCTATTCTCAAAAAACCCCAATTAATTTTCATTATTGTTTTCATTTTTTGTCGCAAAAACATAGGTTATAACCCCTCGTTGGAACGAGCTCGTCGCGCTCGTTCCAACGAGGGGTCATAACCTACGTTTTTGAGACAACAAAATGAAAACAAATAGTTATTCAAGAATTATTGTGTTGTCTGCTTTTCGGGTTAGGTAAAGGGTTGAACAACACTTCATCCAGAACACCGTCTGCTACACGTGTGAAACATCCAGAAAAATGAAGCTGCTTGCTAGTCACTTCGTTGATGAAACAATTACGAAACGGGCGGCGTCATTTCGAATATTTCGTGTAGTGACGTCAGACGGTAACATTTGCCACTTGAGCCGTAAACAGAAAATATACTAAGCGAACTCTTGTCCAATCAGAGGAGGAGGATTTTAGTCTTATTGGAACATTATAAGTTATTCTGTTTGTTGACAGGGGGCATGGTCTCACGTTCCCTGCATGCAACGAATATTAGAAAGGAGACGTTGTTTCGGTAAAGTGTTAACTTTTATCATAACAGACTGCAGTGATTTCCCTTTATTCAATGTTTACGTACGCAATCAACGGGGCGATATGCTCTCGATTCGTTTCAGTTTATGTTACAGTAAATTAATGAAAAGAGACCTTATAATCTAATCGGTTTCATAAATAATAACCCAGGTTTACATAACTAATCTTTTTGTACGTGATAACGGTACTTTTGTGTGTATTTTACTTCAGTTAAATGTATTTGTCTCAGTTGATTTCAAGTGAAAAAAGACACTGCGATGAACCGTTGCTCATGGCAATGAGACGCTTTCCTTGACAGTGGACATAAGAATCGCTGACGTAGACATATGCGCGTGCCCGGCGACATAAAATAAAATCCACTTGGCATTGACAAATCACTGCAAGGTATTTCGGTTGGTATCGCGACATAAATGATTTATTTGATTGAACATTTCATTTTTCTTCATACAACACTGGTTTAAACCTGTTGAAAACTGGTTAAAAGTGGGCGGCTTTGATCACCAACTGTTTGATGGTCACCAAATTTGAGTTACAACAGTTGGTTATCAGTCATGCTTCTATGCCACATATGTACTAACTACCCTAAACACCATTAAATCACCTAAGAGTGAAATTTTAGTACACCAAGCTACTTTGGGTATATTTTATTTACACCATGATCGTCAGATTAATAAGAGTTTAAATGTTGAATAAATCAAAATTCACACGTGCGATTCTGTGTTTGTTTACATGAGCACCGGTATGCGGTACTTCCGCTGGCCATTTTATCGCCGAAACGAAGTAGAAAACGAAATGCGCAAATTACGGGGCCTTTTTCATTTTAATAACATACTATTTCGAGTTATGGATGCTTTATTAACATGAGACAACGTATGTTTGTTAATTTTTGGTATCTTATGAGGTAAACTTATTTAAAAACGTAATAAATAATTACTGGTTTCATTTCACTCTTCACGAGGCGATGAGTAATAAATTTAGACAAGTTTGAATTCAAGGCGAGGTTACCAAAGGTCAACTTTGATGTAGTTCACCTGTAGGTGTAAATTTTAACTACTGAAATCTCATTGCTAGCTTGTTCACCACGGTTGTTGTGTAAAGCTGAAATTTATGTTATAGTTTTTTATGCATAGTAGAATGTGTAATAATGGTATAATGTTTGATTTCCTGCTAGTCTGTGTTTAGACAAGCATGCCGCGGAAGATCCCGAAACCGTCGTAAAAAGCCTCCGCCGCCAGTCGCGAACCTTCCAAGCCATAGCCTGTCGTTAATGTCTTCCAGTCAGCTGCTGTCACTAAATTTGCCAGTTTAAATATGTATCTCTCCCAGTCTCTGTATTGGTACCGCAAACGCAAAGCGCAGACCTTTTGCTATCCAAACAGTTACGTCTTACACATCATTTCCGAGACATGTCGCCTTTTCGTGGTGCACTAAAACCTGTCTAGTAAGTGTTCGTTGGGCTGGACCCATCATATTGCTGAATGAATTGCCCCTCTTGTTACTGTTATCGATAAAATTCACTGTTGGCGTTACACAGTGACGCAATTTATTTCCTGCTTTACTCCGTATTCTCAAGTCGGTTAGGTCATGTTACATGTAAATGCTTGAGCTACCACCTTATAGTAGGGAACTCAAATTGGGGGGCTGTCTACTTCTAGATTTCCAATTACACCCCCCCCCCCTTCCCAAGTCGGTAGGCAAAGTTCCCTCTGCTATTAATAATTTCCAGCAAGTGGGAAATTCCATTAGCACAACCCCAACCCCACCCCACGCAGAGTCAAAAGTTTCCAACGACAATGTTTAACCCTTCACCCAACACACACAATATCAAATTTTGTTATTTTAATTAGTTTTTTAAACTTTTCAAACAAATTCAACAAAATCATATCAGGTACCTCTCATTGGATCGATCTCGACAAAACGGTTCCAGTAATGTCTGGATGCATGTTTACTGTTTCAGAATCAATTGACGCATGTTATTTTCAATTCTCTGCGTGTTATTTGTCGATTATTTGAGATAATTGAAAAATGAGTCGACATTTTAGCTTCCAAAGGTTATTTGAAATAGATTTGAGTGAAAGTTATGTTATATCGAACATACAGTACGTGGAGAGGCTATTGTCACTAAATCGCCCGTGGAGTGGAGATTCCACCCAAGCAATTATTGCAAATTTGTTGCAAAGCTTAACAAGCAAAAGCAAGGTTCTAGCCAATGGACCTCCGAAAACCCGGAGGTCCATTAGCTGAAACATCGCTTCTATTTTCTGTCCATATGTACAAAATTTGAAACTGATACTTTGAGTGATAACTCCACTCCACGGATGATTTAGTTACAATCCACCCTCCACATTCTGTACGTATATTATGAACTAGCGGGTGATACCCGGCGTTGCACGGGAGAAGATGGTTATATCAGCCGTTTTCGAAATAGAAGGTCAAGGTCACCAATTTCAAGGTCAAGGTCACCCCGCACGGGCAACCCGAAGAAATCAAAATGATCGATGGATCAATATACACGCATATATGAAATTTTAGCCCGATCGGCCCATCCGTTTTCGAAATACAAGGTCAAGGTCACCAATTTCAAGGTCAAGGTCACCCCGCACGGGCACCCCGATCAAGTCAAAATGATCGATGGGCCAATATACCCGCACATATGAAATTTTAGCCCGATCGGCCCAGCCGTTTTCAAAATAAAAGGTCAAGGTGATCAATTTCAAGGTAAAGGTCACCCCGCATGGGCACGGCACCCATCCCATGTTACTCGCAGGGACGAATTACCCCCGTGTACAAAATATGAGATCGATCGAGCGGTCATAACCTGTGTTTTTGAGATAAAAAATGAAAAAATAATGAAAATGGGGATTTTTCAGAATAGCATTCGCCGGTTTTTTGCCGTTACGTTGGGTAAAGGGTTAAGATTTAATCTGTTTATGTGACAGAATTGTTAGATACATGAATTATCATGATAATGTGCATGTCCTGTGATTTGTATCAGATTCTCGGTGGTGTCCAAAAAGCCGGCTCGTTGAGATCCCATTCTGGACACCACCTCGAATCGGATACAAATCACAGGACATGCACATAACCATGATAATCTCTATTTACCACCCGCCACCTCACATCTGGCATTCGAGCTTCCACCCTTCGACTCATGATCATAACCGACTACGTAAGGGAGCGTGGTGGCTCATTGGTTTCGGCATTGAATTTCAAACCGAGAGGTAAACAGGCTCGATCCGGTTTGATCGATTCGGGTAACTTCGTTGTGTCTGTAGGGCAAGGCACTTCACCCCGATTGCCCCTGTGGGAGCACGGTGGCGCTGTGTACTAAGGCGTATTGCACGTCGATAGTGCACTTGTCTTCAATCAATACTAACCCTGCTTGTGTGGAGTTAGTACGTTGGGGAGTCGGGCAGTTGCTCGCCGTTGCTTGGTGGTTCTCGCCGGCTTCCTTCAGCCGTAAAACTGTCCGACACGAGGTGGCTGTCTAAAATGTCGTTAAACACCAATAAATAAATAAATAAATAAATAAATAAATAAATAAATAAATAAATAAATAAATAAATAAATAACCGACTACGTGGGTATACGTTGAAAAACTTATTCCTTTAAAATTTCAATCCCGTGTGCGTAGAATTTTGCGTGAAGCAAGAATTCGTACTGTACGAGCAGACAACGCAATAAATATCTAGAACTGGGCAGGGGAGGGTGGGGGCAGTGATAATTTAGTCCCACAACCCTTGAGGGCTGTAGGACTAAATTATTATTGAGCCCCCACATTACTTCAAGATAGAGTCGACCATTTCGCTGTATACAGTGATGTACAAGATGATACCATTCAGGGCAACAGTTTTCAAGGAGTTAACAGTTATTCTTTAGAAGGAAAACAAGATTTTATCCATCGATGTTTCAACCAGTTGTGTTGACAAACTATTAGTACAATAAATAGATTATAGAATCGGATGTAACGACCAGGCTGAAATCAGGAAGCAACTTTAAAGGTATCGTACAGACAGTATGCATACAATTTTCCCAATCGGGACATTTTCGTCTAGATTGGAGGCTTAAATATCGATTAGCTCATGCTAGTACTTTCTTTCAAGATTGATACTTGGCCATGTGCCACACAAACACACACACGCAGTCTGACATACAAATGGAGGCATGTGATACCCGATCCGGGCAGTTGGGGCAACATCACGACCAATTTGGAGCACGGTGCGTGCTAATTAAATAAGATGTCGGGAAGAACATGCGCCGCTACATGTATATTCCCACAAATAAATTTCAAGAATTCCAACTCAAGTTTTAAACCAAATTTTGACTTACACATGTTCTAACTAGGGTATAATCCCGGGAACGGTAATTTCCGGGTTCCCGGTTTCGAAAGCCGACCCCGATACTCGGAAATTCTATAGCACGGAACCGGGATTCAAGAGTGGCAAGTAGTAGGGGATGTATGGATCGTGCCTTATTGGCAGGACCTCGGGCAGGACCCCGGAAGTGAAATCATGTCAGGTGACCTGGAGACGCCATGTTTGGTGGTCATGGTAACCCGCGCGAGCGGCCCTCTTGTGACGTCATCCGTATAGTGATACATGGTGTTAGTGCGCATGCGCAGCGCGTGTTGTTAGGGTGATACGTGTTTCCGTCGTCCATTTTGTATACTGGAGGCCGCCATCTTGGTTTTTATGGTAGCACGTGGTTGCTATGTGACCTAAAACCTTCTTATAGGACAGGGGTATGTTCGGAGGGCGTGTTCAATTGAACAAGAGTACTTTCCCGATTCGTAGAATGACCACAAACAACCCAACAAGTTTTACTTTTTCGAATTCTTTCAGAATTCTCTGCTTCTATCTATATATGAAATAGTTTTCGCCTACCCGATTAGAAGAGCCTATGAACTGGAACAGCTTTGCTTATTATTACTATATTTAGCTTTTCTGGTCTGTTCTTGTTAGTTCTGACCCTATTCCGAGTACACTTAGTATTTCATTTATCTATGTCACCCAATCAGTTCACTTGCCTAGCTCTAACTAACCAATGGGATTGCTTGGTTTCCCATAATCTTTATGCAAAGTTATCTCCCCTTATCACAACGAAGTCCTATACGATTCTCATCACCTCTATATCCAATGGCCACGTCTAATGGAACCCCTTTTGTGAAACGTCTCTGGTTATGGAATCTCTTTTTAGTCGTATGAGGCCATGAGGGCTATGAGAAATTCCTCAATTAGGCCTCATTTACTACCCCTCTTAGCTTCATTTCAGTATTTGAGGATACCTATGGTCTGGTATTGCATTATTTGAGGATACCTATCGAGGATACCTTTTGGAGAATACCTTTTTGCCGTATGACGCCATGAAGGCCATGAGAAATTCCTCAATGAGGCCTCATTTACTATCCCTCTTAGCCTCACCTCGGTATTTAACAGACATATCCCATGGAATCCCATGGAATCCCATGGAATCCCATTTTTTGGAAAACGCATGTGGCTATGTGGCTATGGAATCCCTTTTTAGTCGTTTGAGGCCATGAGGGCTATGGGAAAGCCCTCGATGAGGCCTCATTTACTATTCCTCTTAGCCTCATTTTCTTTTGAGGGCATGAGGACCATGAAAAAAAAACCCTCAGTTAGGCCTCATTTACTATCCCTCTTACTATCATCTCGGTATTTAACAGCCATATCCATGGAATTATATTTTTTGGAAAACGCCTGTGGCTTTGGAATCCCTTTTTAGTCGTATGAGGCCATGAGGGCTATGAGAAAGCCCTCGTTTTATTTTGAGGTCATGAAGGCCATGAATAAATCCCTCAATGAGGTATAATTTACCACCCATCTTTGCCGCATCTCGGTATTCGAGAATACCTGACATTGTATTATTGGGGGATACTTGTTATAGACACTTTACATCCGGGTACTTCGTGCTACATCCGGGTACTTCTGTTGGGAAAGTAGATAAAAAACAAACAACAGTATATAACCTTTCATTCATTTTTATTCGAGTATACAATTCAATTTCTCAAGGTATCATTTTTGTCTTTGCAGTTTTTCTCTCATGGTCAAACCATTTCATCTTCTTGTGGGTTGGAGCTTCTTCCCAGTGTCTGGCTAGGTTCTTGATAAAACACGTTCTCTCATTGATAGCTGGTAACTTGGCTTTGTTGGTTGCTTTAATTTCCTGTGTGGCATCTTTGGGTTCCTCTGTCTTGTCTTTTTGCTTTTTTGTAGTAGTAACTTCAGTCTTCTGAACGGCCTTCTTAGTTTCAGTAGAAACTTCATTTGTGGTTTGAGTGGAAACATCGTTCTTGTTTTGATCTTCTTTATGCTGATTTGTAGTTTGCGTAATAACTTAATTTGTAGTGGAAATTTCAGGCTTCTTCATAACTTCGTTCTTTGTTTCAGTGGAAACTTCAGACTGATTCGTAGTAGTAACCTCATTCTTGTTTGTATTGGAAGCATCAGTCAGTTCTGTCTTTATTCACTTGGTTGTAGTGGCAACTTCAGTGGTTAATGATCGGCCAGTATCAACACGTCTTTGTTTCTTTCCACCAACATCCATGTCTAGATTTTTTCTCTTGGCTGCATTTACCACACGATTCACTTGAGCCAGTTCTTGGGAAGTCAGCTTTAATCCAGCATCATTCTTGAAGATCTATATGTGTAAGTCATCTTTGAATCTGAGTACTGTTGTTGACATCTTCACTCTTCGACGCTCAAAACGAAAATGAGTTTATGTTCATATCAACACTCCTTTTATACTTTTTTCTCTAATTGTCTTCTTCTTTTTCATCAACATCTTCAACTCTGAATGAGTAGTTTGTCATAGGATTGTCGAAAAGAAGTCTTCTACTTTTCCAAGGCATATTTCTGGGATTCTTCAAAGTCAATGTCCTCTTCTTCGCGAAAACGCTTGGCAGTTTCCTGAATTTTCTTGTGAATTCAGTCGTTGCAAAAATTTCTAATGTACACAATGTATTTCGCACTAATGGCCTCTCCTACAATCCTTTAAAGTGCTCTATATGCTGTTTCACCTGCATCTTCTCTATCCATTCCATCCTCGATATATTTGTTCATGAGGTTGTCAAAATCGTCTTGGTATTTGTCATAGGCACTTTGGACGATAGTTCCCACCACAGAAACGTCTTCTTCCTCTTCGTCTTCTTCTTCATATTCCACATTCCATATCTTCTGATAGTTCTGACGACTCATCGGTGTCCGAATCTCTAAACCAATTTTTTGGTGCAGAACTGGATTGCATTGTGTCCTCTTGCTTCGAAGGTCAGATTACAATAACAAGTTTCTTACGAGCACGACCCTTTTATAGGATATCGGACAGAACACTGATGATGGGTTTGATTAACTTTCCTAAAAATCCTCCTTTCTGTATGATGCGTCTTCTTTTCCTACAAGATAGTTCTCTTTTTGGTAAGGCAATTCTCCTAATCTGGTGTTTGTATGGGATTAGCTTAGCTCTCGCAGATTTGGTTATAGGTACTGCTCCCTTCAAGATATTCGAGGCACAATCACATATACACTGTATCAAATTATCCCTGGCCGTCTTGAGCATAGTCTTGGCTTCATATCGATCCGCATCAGATAGGATTTGCAGTGCATTTGAATTTCTGTCTAGTCTTGCAGTGTTGTTCGATTTTTCCGATTTCCTCATGGGCAGTTAGCATGTCTGTGCATGTTGTCTTATCTGGAAAAGGCATTTTCACAATATCTGTAGCAATGGACTTTCATGACTTCACTCTTTCGTGGTCGTAGAACAAAATGAGCATTTGGTGTTGATACACCCCTTTTATACTCTTTTCAGAGCTAGTACTGGATTGATAAGCGCCGAGAGAAAGCAACTCTTTCGTAAAATACATCTGTTTATATCGGTAGAAATTCCATCATCTCTTAGCAGCTTCAATATATGTTCGTATTTTCGCAGGTTATCAAATTCAACCAAATTCAGTGGTATCTTATCTTCGATGATGTTGGTAGCACATTTACATAAACATGTGATCAAATCTTCATCAGCAGCGAGTAGAACGGCATCGATTTCCTCTTTATCGGCACCCCGTAAAAAATTCTAAAAGAGCTTTATTCTGGTCAGTCATTGAATCTCCAGTATCTCTCTCCTCTTCTGTTCTTCTTGGACAGTTATGTCCTTCATGCCTACGAGCACCGAATGATCGGGTAAACAATTTCGTACAATATTTGCAGTGGAGCCGATGCTGGTTCTTTTCGTGTCTTCTAGCATTACCCGATCTCGAAAATAACTTGGAACAGTATCTGCAACGAATCGGTATCATGTCTTCACTCGACGACGATCAGGACACAAATGAGTTTATTTTGAGACCAACACCCTTTGTATACCTTTCCCAACCAGAAGTACGCGGGTGTAGCATTAAGTACCCGGATGTAAAGTTTCTACAACAAGTATCCCCCAATAATACAATGTCAGGTATTCCCGAATACCGAGATGAGGCTAAGAGGGATGGTAAATTAGACCTCATTGAGGGATTTTTTCATGGCCCTCATGACCTCAAAAGAAATGAGGCTAAGAGGGATAGTAAATGAGGCCTCATTGAGGGCTTTCTCATAGCCTTCATTCGACTAAAAAGGGATTCTATAGCCACAGGCGTTTTCCAAAAAATGGGATTCCATGGGATATGCTTGTTAAATACCGAGGTGAGGCTAAGAGGGATAGCAAATGAGGCCTCACTGAGGGATTTTTTCATGGCCCTGATGGCCTCAAAGGAAAATGAGGCTAAGAGGATAGTAAATGAGGCCTCATTGAGGGATTTAACGTGGCCCTCATGGCCTCATACGACAAAAGGGGATTCTCCAAAAGGTATCCTCGATAGGTATCCTCAAATAATACAATATCAGGCCATAGGTATCCTCAAATATCGAAATGAGGCTAGGAGGGGTAGTAAATGAGGCCTCATTGAGAGATTTATCATGGCCCTCATGGCCTTAATCGAAATGAGGTTAAGAGGAATAGTAAATTAGACCTCATTGAGGGAATTTTTCATAGCCTTCATGGCCTCATACGACTAAAAAGAGATTCCATAACCAGAGACGTTTCACAAAAAGGGGTTCCATAGGACGTGGCCATTGGATAAAGAGGTGATGAGAATCGTATAGAACTTCGTTGTAATACGGGGAGATAACTCTGCATAAAGATTATGGGAAATCAAGCAATCTGATTGGTTAGTTAGAGGTAGGGAAGTGAGCTGATTGGGTGACCTAGATAAATGAAACAACAAGTGTACTCGGAGTAGGGTCAGAACTAACAAGAACAGACCGGAAAATCTAAATATAGTAATAATAAGCAAAGCTGTTTCAGTTCATAGGCTCTTCTACTCTACTGGAGTATACTCCGGGGCAAAGGAACATGGTTGTGTAGACGAAAACTATTGCATATATAGATAGAAGCAGAGAATTCTGAAAGAGTTTGAAACAATAAAACTTTTCGAGTTGTTTGTAGTAATTCTACGAATCGGGAAATTAATCCTGTTCAATCAAACACACCCTCCGAACATACCCCTGTCCTATAAGAAGGTTTTAGGTCACATAGCAACCACGTGCTACCATAGAAACCAAGATGGCGGCTTCCAGTATACAAAATAGACGACTGAAACACGTATCACCCTAACAACACGCGCTGCGCATGCGCACTAACACCACGTAACACCACGTATCACAAGATGGTCGCTCATGCAGATTACCATGGAAACCAAACATGGCGTCACCAGGTCACGTGACATGGCGCCACTTCCGCGGTCCTGCCAATAAGGCACGATCCATACATCTCCTTCTACTGTGGCACTGTTTGTGTACTGAACTGAAGTTTTCTGAATTGAACAACTGCCCCAACGTAATTGTGTAGGATTTCGTCAGCCCTTACACACCTGAAATTTTTGCAGTCATGAATCCTGATGAACCTTTTTCAATAAATCACTGTAGCTCTCAACCAGTCCTAGAGGACCCACTTCAACAGGACGGTCTTCATCCGCTTCAAAGTTCAAACTCGTCTTCATGTTTCAGAATCACTATTCACTACCTCCTCCAACATCAACACCCTCTTCACTGCCGTCACCAGTCTCTTCTGCTAGAAGCAGAGGTGACTGGTGACGGCAGTGAAGAGGGGGTTGATGTTGGAGGAGGTAGAGGTGATAAAACTAGTGATGATACTTAAAATGAAGACGAGACTGAAGCGGGTTTGGGTTTTCACACGTCTCTTAGGAAAGGAACTTCTCCGTTTGAAGATAGCAGATTGCCAGTGAAATATGCTAATTTTTCATTAGAATAAATGCGTCTTGTTACTCTCGTAAATTTACTTGACATTACACGGGGAATTTCCCGGTTCCCGGTTCTGAGAGTAATGTCATTCCCGTTCTCGGTCCCTACAAAACCCGTGAATATATTAAACCCTAGTTCCAACTACATCACCAAGGCATGCCTTTGACGAAGGCATGCCTTGATGATGTTGTTAGAATATTTTAACAGTCGCGACTTGGGCTATTACAATCGGGACAAATCAAGTTTCACCCCCACCACAAATCAGTCGTCTTCACGACCAGTGGCGTGGTCACGGGGGGGGGGGGGGAGGATTCAAAGTTGGTCCTCGAAATATGTCCAAAAGTGACATAAGAATCGTAGGTTGGTAAGGTCCATGGGGGTTAGGTTGTAGATTTGTGGATTGCTTGTCCTAATATCTTTGTCGGTGAAAAGGTAGACAGTCGTCAATACAAGAAAAACCTCAAAATATCCGCTCAGATGCAAGGAGGTTGATGTTTTTGAACCAGGAACTCAAAAATTTTGAATTCCAGGGTTCAAAAACCCAATCGACTACCCCCCCCCCTCCCCCCCCCCCCCCCCCCCCCCCCATATCGGACACATTTATTTCCCTCTTGTGGAAACCCTGATTATTGTTACCTTGGTTATCTAGCTCAAGCTTTAAGGACGCAAAATTCTGAGATGTTAAGGCTTGGAAAGCACACACCACCCTCAACCCCCCCCCCCCTCCATTAAAATGGAGCTAAGCCAGGCTCTGCGAGTTTGTCACCCCACCCATCGCACTTGCTTTGGGCTCGCTACGCCACTGTTCACGACCCCACTGTGCGTTCCACGCAAACCTTGTTTAAAAGGGGAACGTTTTCAAGTCAATCAAATTTACAATCGTGAGTCTTCCGAGTGTACCTGCGAGCGCTTCCTTGTCGAATCTTCGGTCGATGATGCCAATTAGATATGGGCTAAATTAGTTTGTTGTTTGTTATCTCGATTCCGCTGTCTTTTGTATCCTAAAACGACACTCAAAATACACTAAAATGGAAAAGTATCTTCCTACACACCAGAGACGTTTGTGTGTCGAGAACGCCTCCGGTACTAAATCAAGTGGGAGTCGAACGATAAACAGCTCGGAGACTTGACACTTGGTGCGTTCTCAATGGGACAGCAACCCACGCGTCCAATTAGACTGACAAATCTGTATTACGTTCACGATCTGAATGTGTGATTTTGAGTGAAAACAGGAAAAAAATATTGTTCGAGTTCCTCCAGATGTGAAGATCGATAAATGGTGTCGTGGAATATTGTTTGAGCGCTATTTTTAATAGAAACGAAAGCTAAACGTAGTGCGTATTGATCGATAAGATTCTAGTACGACTGAACCGTCGTCGCTATTTTATACCACAGCAAATTCATTCTCCCCAGTAGCATAGTAGATTGTTTTCTGTCACACATTTTCTGGATTTTGAGTGGAGCTTTTTGGCGGGGCCGTTACCCCCACACAATCCCACACCACCCACCTCTGGCTATCAACCATGTTACTATAACTTATTATAATCCCTCTTGTGGAAACCCTGATTATTGTTACCTTACTTTAGTGTACCATTATACCATGTCTTGGAACATTATCATGTTCCAAGACATGGTATATTGGTACACTAAAGTGAAAAGTCATACTTCACTTAAACGTTGTTCCACAAACAAGGAGTCCGGTTTAACTGGTAAAGTGCCAGACCAATTGTAGTGCCAGAGTTTGTTCACGTGGATTTGTCTTGTTGCAATTTATTGGAGAATCCCTGTGAACACTCTGCAATGGATTGCAACAGGACGACTCCATATGGACAAAATGTTTTCTTGTTTCAACTGAGTCTGAAACATATCCACAGAACATGGAGACCTTTAGTTGTGGTACGAATACCTTCCAGTGAGGCCAAAGTATGGGCTTCTAGCACCCAATCAATAGACAAAACGACATAACTTGTACTTCTGATGTATTATTATATTATTGTCAACTATTACTATGTTATTTGTTGTACTGTACACTTGACCGTAAAGGTGTAAACGTACAATAAACTGAATTGAATTAAATATAATAATGTTAATATCCACGAGAGAGAGAGAGAAGAGAGAGGGGGGGGGGGGGGGGCGAGTGTGGGTTGTTGAGTGAGGGAGAGATGGATGGATGGATGGATGGATGAATGGATGGATGGATGGATGGATGGATGGATGGATGGATGGATGGATGGATGGACGGATGGATGGATGGATGGATGGATGGATGGATGGATGGATGGATGGATGGATGGATGGATGGATGGATGGACGGACGGACGGACGGACGGACGGACGGACGGACCGACAGACAGACAGACAAACAGACACAGACAGACAGACAGACAGACAGACAGACAGACAGACAGACAGACAGACAGACAGACAGACAGACAGACAGATAGATAGATAGATAGATAGATAGATAGATAGATAGATAGATAGATAGATAGATAGATAGATAGATATTTTTCAAAACAAAGGAGCACGGGCGCAGGTCGGGAAATCGATTTCTGTTGTAAATTATTTCTATGGAATTCAATGTTTTAATATTTTTGAAGAGTTATATGACTTTATGACAAAATGAACTCATCTCAAAAGCGCTTTCACAAGAATGTTTCGAAGACTGGGATTTTTTTTTATAAGCTATGATGCATCGTTTGTTAATGGCTTCTGGCAGTTTTGTGTTTAATTCTGTGAAGCTGTTTTCGAAAATTTTTGCAATTTCGACACTGCGTCGATTATAAACCAAAGGAAAACAAATAATTTTATTTGGCAACCTAGAGTACTCTCTATTGAGTCCGTATGGGAGATAGGTCCTGAGCTTACCAATCCAATAGTTTTCACGCTCAAGTTGTTTGTCTGTTGTGGTTTCATTGTCGTCCAAAAACGGAATTTGCTCAATGGGTTGAAAACTGAAATGTGACTTAATGTCATGACCGGGGAGGTTAAAGTGGGCTGAGACTGCCTTTCCTGAATCTAAACGGATATTTGATAAATGGTTTTGCATTCTGACGCGCAGAGGGTTTTTCGTCTGGCCGACATATTGGATATGGCATAATTTACATGTGATTAAATAAATAATGTTTTCAGAATCACAGTTGAAGCTGTTTCTAACTTGGTAAAACATACGGGTTTTCTTCGCTAAAAAATGTTTTACCGGTATTCATATAGTTCATACGATGTATGTAACAAATTTTGCGTTGACATAGATTTACTGATCCATTTCCCAGAACTGGGCGGTTATGCCGAATTTTCGTGGGTGCGTTGGCTCAGAATCCCGAATGGGTGTCTCCATCTCTCGGATTGTATCAGATTTAAATTTTCGCAAAAGTCGTTTTGAGTAACCGCGTTTAACAAGCGTTTTGCAAAGAATTGAACATGCGTGATTGAGGTCGCTTCTGTTCGAACAATTTCTATGGTGCATCTGTCTTCAACCGCTGTAACCCTGCTTGGGTAGAGCTTGAACAGAGTTAGAATGTTGAGGAGCTGACAGCTGCTCGTCGATGCTCGATGGTTCTCTCCGGGTACTCCGGCTTCCTCCACCCGTAAAACTGTCGCGGTCACGATTAGCCATTGTGCATAAGTATGTGACCTTAAACACCAATAAATAAATATAATATAAATAAATAAATGACCACCACAGACATGTATCTTATTTAATGTAAAAGATAAATTATGCTACTTTGAATACCTCATCCTCAGTGAAAAGTAGAAATAAATCAAATCAATTCAAATCAAATAAATGGACTTCAGTGTTAATTTCATTTTTAAATTTTCGTATGAAAGGTTGAGCTGGCTTTTTATGGTGACCAGATTCATTTTAGTTAACCCTTTACCTAACATTCAAAGCAGACGACACTTACAAAAAAAATCTTCAGTAACTAATTTTTTTCTTCATTTTTTGTCTCAAAAACATAGGTTATGACCCCTCGTTGGAACGAGCTCGTCGAGCTCGTTCCAACGAGGGGTCATAACCTATGTTTTTGAGACAAAAAAAATGAAAAAATAATGAAAATTAATTGGCGATTTTTGAGAATAGCACTGTCCGTTTATGACGGTTACGTTGGGTAAAGGGTTAATAGTAAAGTATGTACGGTTGTTTAGAGTGTAACTATGGACAGTATACAGTACAGTCGCCGTGGAATCTTCGCTTACCACGATGGATAATATTTCCACGGATGCAATAATATTAGATTCCCAACACTAATTGCAGGAATAATCATCAAAAATTTACAGCCCGGTGCTTCATTAATTCAACTTTTGCTGCTGATGATTTTTTATTACTGCCCACGCGTGGATTACGACCAGTCTACGGCGACCTACTGAAGGTATTTTATAGATGTTGTGGACCTTCTCTGATCCAAGAATGTACGTTCTAACAGGGATGTGGGACCAGGAAGGTGGTCGGGGACCTTCAGCCCACCCACCCCCTCCTCCCCCCCACACACACGCACACACCTTTATGGCAATAATGCTCAAAATATATGGACATGGTAAACGTAATTAGCTCAATAGCTTGCCATTCTACATGGCATACTTCGTACCAAAGAACTTACTTTTGAGACTCCGATTGTCTGAGTCAGCATAGGTGG